>JAHIAM010002747.1:0-49917 GCA_021605205.1 Aegilops longissima
AATTTGGGATCGATACTCATGAAGAGTTTCAAATTCCTCATAAGCATTGGGCTCGATACTCTTTATGCATTATTTGCATGCTCTGCATATCATCAAGCACCATATTTCATCATGCATTTCAAATTCCTCATATTATATGTCAAATGCGTGTATGAATTACAAGATATAGGGGGAGATCTCCATGATTCAATTCTTCAAATGTGCATTGCCTCAAAAGCAAATTCCTCACTATGCACATCTTCAGGGGGAGTTCTTCTATATCTTGCAATCAAAATCCTCATTATCAGTGTTTACACTTCATATATTTATCCCCGTTGAAAACTTAACCTATGTTGTCATCAATCACCAAAAAGGGGGAGATTGTAAGTGCATCTAGTGCCCCTTAGTGATTTTGGTGTATTGAAGACTTATAGGTTAAGTAACTAATGCGTTTGTGAGTGTACACAGGTCTATAAGTCTATGAGGAGTTTGATATTTACAGAGAAAGTCGACCCCTAAAAATGAATTTCTTCAACTGAAGAATTTGATATTCTGAAGACTTTCTGAAGACTTTGAAAGTGAAGAAATTGGTGTGATTCTGAAGACTTGGTAATCGCTTGAGGAATATGAAGCGTGAAGACTTTTGTTTTCATAGTTTCATTTTCTCTTTCTTGAGTCATAGGAAACACCGTACTGTTAAAGGGGGTCGAGGAAATACTAAGGAAAAATTCCATGTGATGCTCAACTCAAAATCCTACACCTACCAATCCCTTCGAGTGAAGCTTTTGGAAATCTCATACGATTCGATCAATTTCTTGATGATGAGAGACGAAGCTCTTCGGTGGCCGAGGAATTTGTTCTCGACCGAGGAGTTAAGGAATTCGCCATAATCTTGAATTGCCTACGATGAGGAACATGATAGCCCCGAGGAATTTGATGTTCAAAATTCCGACCGTTCTTTGTCTTCTGGCGCTATTGTCCAAAATATCTTATCCACCTAACGGTCATATCATTGAAGGGCATTTATGTCTTATCATGTCGGGCTGCTCCCTAGGCTATAAATAGCGCCTCTACAACCACTAGTTGGTTGGCTGCTCGAGAAGAACTTGACACTTGTCATTTGAGAGCAACCCATCCTCCGAGGAATTTGAGTGAAAATCATCAAGTGAGGAAAACCCAAAACCAAACCCCAACAAACCCAAAGTGATTGAGCATCATCAAGAAATTGATCAGCGTGGATCCGGCGCTTTTACCTTTGAAGACTGTGCTTCTTCCAGACGGTTAGGCGTCACGGTCTAGAGCATCAAGAGGAATTGTGGATCGCCGAGTGACCAAGTATGTGAAGGTTTGGAAGTCGCTCAAGACTTACCACGAGTGATTGGACGAGGTCTGCGTGACCTTAGTTCAAGGAGAATACTGGTGAGGACTTGGTGTCTGAGCTGCGTGCTCAAGTGATGGTGGGTGTCCGGACTGCGTGTCCTCGAGTTTAAATACTCAGCCGCTCCAACGGTGACGTACAAATCGAGACAGCAGTTGGGAACTGGTCTACCAAATCATTGTCTTCACCAACCTAACTGGTTCTATTTCCTCAACCCTTCCATTTCCTCATTCTTTGTGTTGAGTGTTTGTCATATCTGTGTTTGAAGACTTTGACTGAAGACTTTCTCAATTTCCTCAGTTCAATTTCTTCAGTCTGTTTGTCTTCATCTTGTGTTATCCTGTGATTACGCTTTCGGTACTCTGTGATTGTCTTCATTTCATCATGATGACTATGCTTGTAATCTGTTATGCTTACTTTTGAGTACTTATTCCGCTGCATGTATTTCTTCGCTAAGGAATTTCCTCACGAGCAAATTCCTCAGTGAAGAATTTGTAAAATTCATAAAAATCGCCTATTCACCCCCCCTCTAGTCGATATAACGCACTTTCAATTGGTATCAGAGCAAGGTACTCCCTTGTTCTGTGTGATTTTGGTTTAACCACCTGGAGTTTTAGTTATGTCGGCCCTTGGTATGATCAAGGTCTCGGCAGGTGTCCTACCTTCGATGGGACGGACTACCCCTACTGGAAGAACAAAATGCGAATGCATCTTGAAGCAATTGACAACGATCTCTGGTATGTTGTGACAAAAGGTGTTTCCTCAGTCACACCCTCTCTGAATGATGCTGATGTGAAGAGATTCAAGCAACTCGATTCTCAAGCGAAGAATATCATATGGCCATCTCGAGCAAAGGCCAATATGGAAGAGTGAGTGCTGGAATCTGCCAAACTCATCTCGGGGACAGGCTGTCCAAAGTAAATGAAGGTGTTTCAACTCAGCGTGACTCTCGAGTTGATGTTCTTGAATCTCTTCAACCGCTTCAAAAGACTCGACAACTAAAATGTTCAACAAACCTTGATCGCCTCACCGACATCTCAAATGAGCTTCAAGCCTTTGGGTGCCAATCGACATCACCGACCATGAGGTGGTGAAGAAATTGCTAAGATAAACGATTCCTCATTTGACACTCTGGCATCGATGATACAAGAACGAGCTGACTACAAGTCTCTTGATCCTGCTGATATCCTCGAAGGCTAAATACTCACGAGTTCCAGCTTGTCTGAAAGAGATCTCTATGGTTACGGCTATGGAAGAACACGTGCCACTGAAGGCCAAAGGCTGAATCTGAATCGAGAGTGAAGAATCGGTAGTAGCCTTGGAGATCTGAAGAATTTGGCCAGGAGCTAAGCACTGCTCGTGAAGAAATTCCAGAAATTCACAAAGGCGTGGTCGTTTTGGAAAATCCTCAAGAAGCAGTGATTCCTCATCTAGTGACTATAAGCGAAGACTTTGCCACAAATGCAAGAAACCTGGTCACTATATCCAAGATTGTCCTCGATTGGAAAAGGAATTAAGAAAGAAGAAACACAAGGATTCTGAGTTACGATGGCGTGAAGAAGAAGAAGAAATCATCAAAATATTCATCATCAAAATCCTCAAAGCCTTCTTCTCACAAGAAGAGCAGCTCCAAAAAGGCTCGGGCATTCATTGGCAAGGAAATGGACTCTGAAGCTGAATCCGGGGAAAATGAGGAAGAGGAGGATGCAGAAGAATCCGAATCTGGTGTGGCTAGTCTGGCTCTTGCTCACGCCTATGTTAGCAAGTCCATCTTCAACATCAAGAAACGACTCCATCACGATCGAGTGGCGAAAACCGCACCTCTTTTGGACACTCCTAGCTCCCTCTACCTATAAACACCCCTCCCCGAATTCTTGGATGAACCCCGAAACCCTAGCTTCTTCCTCCTCCCGTAGCGGACACGTCCGGACCCACTTCAACATGTCGGCTAATCCACCGCCAGCCTTGCCCGCCGTCCGCGCCACTCCGGAGCACGCCACGTGGCCCAACTGCCCGTGCCCGCCGCTGGCCCATGGAGCCCGGCAGCCCGCCGAAGCAGCGCGCCGGGCCCAGCGTCGCGCCCGGCCAGCGTGCCTCCCAGGAGCTCCCGCGCCGCCGCCCGCCTGTCGCCGCCCGCCCGGCCGGTCCGCCGCCTGCCCGGCCAACCGCCCGCGCCATGCGGACTCCGCGCCCAGCGCCGGCCGCCTCCTCCTCGGCCCGGCTTCCCGCTCCCCAGCGCGCGGGCCTCCAGCCCGCCGGTGGGCCGCCGCCCTGCCGACCTCGCCTACGCCAAGCACGCGCTGCGGCTCCGAGCCAGCCCGCGTCGCCCGATCCGCCGCCTTCCGCGCCCGCCACCGGCCGGATCCGGCCGGATCCGGTCCGGGGCCGCCTCCCCGCGCCTCCCCGAGCCTCCGGCGGCCTCTTCCTCCTCGTCTCCGGCGACAAATCCCGGCCATCCTCGTCGTCCGTGCCCGAAGGTTGACTTTCCCCGAGCCCCGGATTTCCTCTTAGTCATATTTCTGCATATATTGTGTTGCATTTTCATAGCATCATAACTCTCTGCATATTGCTCCGTTTCGTGCGTATAATATGTCAAATTGTTCGACTCGACGAGTACATCGTTTCCTCTCATTGCATCATTTTCATTTGAGCTCATCTTGATGCACGAAATGCTGTTGGAAGAGGGCTATGTGATGTTAGTTTGATTCTTATCGAACATGCACTTTTGTCATTTTTGCCATGATTGATGTGTGCATCCTATGAACTTGAGTCCTACATGTGTTTTGTACTATGCCATGCCATATTTACAGGGGTGTATGCTATGTATTTTTGTGATCTCTGTGGTGACTAGCACGAGCATGCAAACTAGGCTTCATGATGTTGCTGATTTCAGCCCTGTTCTGCTGATATTTTTATGCCATGTTAACTTGATGCTACAGAGAGATTCATGCATATTTTGAGATACTTCAGTAAGGATGTTTTGAACATATGGTTATTCTCTATCCACCCATGCCCTTGTTTGCAATTATGGAGTGCCATAGCGTGAGTCAATCAAGCTCTACTTTTGCTATAAAATGTTCCTGGCAGATTGTTTACATGTTATTCAATTTTGCCAAGGTTTTTGTAGTTGATCCAAGCATGCTATGTTGTTGTTCTTGCCATGTATAGCTTCTATGCCATGTCTTATTGATTGATGTATGCTTAGTTTATCATGTATTGCTGTGTGGTGAGTGATTCAAGCTCACCAACATGCCTACTTGTTATCTGTTTATGCCATGCTCTAGTTTTGCACTAAGTCTGAATCTGTTTATGTTTTTGCTATATTCACATGCTTGCAACTGTATTTTCTGATCCCTTTTGGCTCATGGTCACTACGGGACTTTTGTTATATGATTTAAGTAGATTCATGCCATGCCTTTGTTTGCCAAGATAAGTTCCTGTAGCATGTTGTTTGATAGCTCTAAACATTGCAACTTGATGTTATTTCTGCTAAAGTCTGAACTGTTATTATTTGCAATCTTGCCATGTGTGTTTGAGCATGTTCTAGTTGTTTATGGAGTTAGCTCAGTGTTAATGTTTTGTCATGCTTTACCTGTACATCATGCCCATGCCTTTTTTTTTCTTGTTACGATGCTGTAGCTTGTTGTTTTGGTGCTTGCAATATGCCTAGTTGCTGTTTTGTACAGATTGTTGTCATGTCTTGTATAGAGTGTATGTGTTGAACCGTTGCTCCGTTTTGAGTGTGCTCTATATGAAACTTGCTTGATTTTGCATGTAGCTTCATATTATCATGTTGCATCCTTGTTTTGAGGTGTTTGCTTGATGTTTGTATGCATTTTGCATCAATGTCATGTTTAACTTGGTTTGCTCATATCTTCTAGGCCGTAGCTCCGAATCTAATGAACTTTATATGTAACTTGACTAGAATTTCGTGTAGATCATCTTGGTGCATTTTAACTTGCTGTTTGACAACTTGAACATAAGGTTTATTCAGATCTGAACCAATTTCGAAATTTGCATATGAGGACTTACCGGAATTGTTATATGTTGTTCCCGGCCTCATTTAAACTTGCTTTGATGTGTTGCTCTTGTTTGCATCATCTCTTGCCATGAGTAGCTTCATGTAGCCTCGTCATGCATCATGCTTGGTTGTGCATCATGTCTTGTCTATGTGTGGTGTGTTTACCTATGTTGTGTGCTTCTTCTTGTTAGTTCCTGTTTCGTTGCGATCGTGAGGATTCGTTTGTCTATGCTTGGTTCGGCTTCATCCGTTCATCTTCTTCATGGACTCGTTCTTCTTCCTTGCGAGATTTCAGGCAAGATGACCGCTACCCTGGATCTCACTACTATCATTGCTATGCTAGTTGCTTCGTTCTATCGCTTTTCTGCGCTACCTATCACTTGTTCCTCAAGCCTCCCAAATTGCCATGTCAGCCTCTAACCTTTTGCACCCTTCCTAGCAAACCATTGTTTGGCTATGTTACCGCTTTGCTCAGCCCCTCTTATAGTGTTGTTAGTTGCAGGTGAAGATGAAGTTTGTTCCTTGTTGGAACATGGAGATGTTGTTCCTTGTTGGAACATGTTTACTTGTTGGGATATCACAATATATCTTATTTAATTAATGCATCTATATACTTGGTAAAGGGTGGAAGGCTCGGCCTTATGCCTGGTGTTTTGTTCCACTCTTGCCGCCCTAGTTTTCGTCATATCGGTATTATGTTCCCGCATTTTGCGTCCATAACGCGGTCGGGTGATTTATGGGACCCCCTTGACAGTTCGCTTTGAATAAGACTCCTCCAAAGAAGGCCCAACATTGGTTTTACCATTTGCCTCACCACCACCTACCTTTTCCTTGGGAGTAATTAACCCAAGGGTCATCTTTATTAGCCCCCCGGGCGATTGCTTCTCTAAGTGCTGGTTCGATCCGAGCTGCCTGCGGGGCCACCTTGAGGCAACCCGAGGGTTGGTTTTACTCGTAGCTAATCTCATCGGTGTTTCCCTAAGAACGAGATATGTGCAGCTCCTATCGGGATTGTCGGTGCATCGGGCGGCTTTGCTGGTCTTGTTTTATTGCTGTCAAAATGTCTTGTAGCAGGATTCCGAGACTGATCGGGTCTTCCGGGAGAAGGAATATCCTTCGTTGATCGCGAGAGCTTATCATGGGCTAAGTTGGGACACCCCGCAGGTATAAACTTTCGAGAGCCGTGCCACGGTTATGTGGCAGATGGGAATTTGTTAATATCCGGTTGTAGTAAACTTGAAGTAAACTCTTCTAAAATACACCAACCGTGTATGCGTAACCGTGAGTGTCTCTTTTGGGGGTTGATCGAGAGGAGAACACGGTTTTGGGTTATGTCGGCGTAAGTAGGAGTTCAGGATCACTTCTTGATCATTACTAGTTGACGACCGTTCCTTTGTTTCTCTTCTCGCTCTCATTTGCGTATGTTAGCCACCATATCATGCTTAGTCGCTGCTGCAACCTCACCACTTTACCCTTCCTTTCCCTTTAAGCTTTGCTAGTCTTGATACCCATGGTAATGGGATTCTGAGTCCTCGTCGCTCACAGATTACTACACCACCAGTTGCGTGGTACAGGTTTGCGATGATCATGACATGAGGCGATGTTTGCTTGTTTGGAGTTCTTCTTACGCTTCTTCTTCGATCAGGGATAGGTTCTGTGGTGGCAGCTGGCTAGCGTGGTGGATGTCGTTTGAGTTTTGTTTATGTTTCATCCGTAGTGGGATGTTGATCTTGTATATGATGTTGATGTATTCTTGTGGCATTTGTGCCTTATGTGTGTATCCCCATCTATTATGTAATGTTGATGTAATGATATCCACCTTGCAAAAGCATTTCAATATGCGGGTCTATCCTTGGTGGGACCGTCGTGTTCCTTTTGGATAGGGTCACATATTGGGCGTGACACCGGCTCATGAGCCTTTGGTCTCCCCAGCCCTAGTGACGACGTCGCCCCTCCTCCTGCTATGTCACTGCTCCCAGGTTCCACTGCCTCCTCTGCTATCTTGGAGAATGCTCTTTCGGAGATGGCCCAGCTGCGGGAGGATCTCCTGGGCGCGGACCCGCTCCTGGTTGCCGAGCGCCCGGAGCTGGCCTCTGGCTGGCTTCACTCTGATTCAGCGGTCCGAGCGACGTTGAGCCAGGCTGTGGCAGCCTCCGAGAAGGAGAAGCAAGCCATCGCTCAAGCTACAGCTGCTCGTGAAGTGGCGTTGAAGGATGCCGAAACTGCCCAGGATCGCTACCGAGTGCTGGAGGATGAGCTGAAGACTCTGCGCGACCAGCACGCAGAAGAAGCTCGTGGCTGCCAGGCGAAGGAGGAGGAGATGAGGGCCCAGGAGGACACTGTCAGGGATCGCGATGCTGAGCTGGGGGAGTTGGCGAAGGCGCAGGCCGCCTGACGCGGCCGACTGGAGGAGCTGGAGTGGAAGGTGAAGGCGGAGGAAGCCAAACTTGGCACGAAGGTGAAGGTTCTAGTTGAGGACTGTGTGGCCTTCGCGCTCCTCGAGAAGAGGTCTCACGAGGCTCTGAAGTCACTCTATGAGAGGGGCTTGGCGAGGCCGCTGACCACCGATGAGGACGGCCCTGCCCAGCTGCTTCCCTACTTGGTGAAGTCGCTCGAGGAAGTCGTGGACGGCATCAGCCCCATGGCGGAGGCGAAAGCCCGCGTTCTCTCCTCAGCTGCACTGACACATGGCTTTAGCTACCTATATCTTCGCGATCCCACTGCCGGCCTGGACGAGCTGCTGGAACCTATGGACGAGGAGCATTGTGCGGCTGCTGCCGCAGCCGTGAAGGGCCAAGTGGAGGCCCTGCTGAAGAAGTTCCACGGCTTCGCTTCCGCACCTTCAACCAGAGGCGCCACCACTCCTGCAGCTCCGGCCGGTGGCCAAGACGAAGGCGACGTCATCAAGGGAGGAGTGCCTCCTGTGGGCGTCGGCGGTGTCCAGGGGTGTTACCTGTTCGCGGCAGCTTTCCTATTTTACTCCTTCAACATGCATCATGCCTCGTGGAGGCGTTTAAACTTGCTTTTGATATTGTGATAACAATATGTCTTGTAATATTTGTTTTGAGATTTTGCGATTTTCTTCCTACTTGCTTTATGTTCTACGTCGGCAGAGCCCGGCCCCGCGCATACCTCAACTGCCGTTGGGCCGATCGGAGACCAGGACAGAACCAAAGAGTGAGGGGCTACGTGGCCAGTTAGGCTCCTGAGTCACGATGCTGAGGAGTCCCCCTTGACGCGCAAACATCTTATAGGAAGGAGACGCGAGGATAGGTTTAGTGCTCTACATCGGCAGGGCCCGACCACGAGCATACCTCAGCCACCGTTGGACCGACCAGATACCAGGACGGACCCAAGGAGTGAGGGGCTACATGACCACTTAGGCTCCTGATTCGCGATGCTCAGGAGTCCCCCTTGACGCGCAAACACTCTCCATACCTTGGCCCTCGCCGAGGCTCGGCTCGGGAGGGGCGTGCGATGACCAGGTCCGAGGGACCTGGCTAGGGTGGTGTACGCTTGGGCGTGACCCGAGCACAGCCCCCGTGCCCAGCCCCCTTGTCGGTGTCAAAACCGGCGGATCTCGGGTAGGGGGTCCCGAACTGTGCGTCTAGGCGGATGGTAACAGGAGACAAGGGACACGATGTTTTACCCAGGTTTGGGCCCTCTTGATGGAGGTAAAACCCTACGTCCTGCTTGATTAATATTGATGATGTGTGTTACAAGAGTAGATCTACCACGAGATCAAAGAGGCTAAACCCTAGAATCTAGCCTATGGTATGATTGTTGTTCCTCCTACGGACTAAAACCCTCCGGTTGATATAGACACCGGATAGGGTTAGGGTTACACAGAGTCGGTTACAATGGTAGGAGATCTACATATCCGTATCGCCAAGCTTGCCTTCCACGCCAAGGAAAGTCCCATCCGGACACGGGACGAAGTCTTCAATATTGTATCTTCATAGTCTTGGAGTCCGGCCGATGATGATAGTTCGGCTATCCGGACAACCCCTAGTCCGGAACTCCCTCAGTAGCCCCTGAACCAGGCTTCAATGACGATGAGTCCGGCGCGATGATTGTCTTCGGCATTGCGAGGCAGGTTCCTCCTCCGAATACTTCATAGAAGGTTTTGAACACAAGGATAGTGTCCGGCTCTGCAAAACAAGTTCCACAAAACACTGTAGAGAGAATAATTTTTGCACAGATCTGCTGACGTATTCCGCGGCGTGACATCACACCACGGCCAGGCCTTTATATGAATCGTTTTTTATTGTTCCACCTCAACACGTTTAGCGAGGCGGTTTCCTTGGCACGCCTTATCAAAGCATGGATCGTGCCCCCCTTATTCCGGGATTCTCATCAACACGAACGTGGGTAACCCAACCGTGCCCGTTGGCACGCCTCCTCTATCAAAGGCGAGTCCTAATCGACCACGGGGTGGGCTCTTGGTATTCAACCTCTTTATAATGAGACCAAGGCCCTCTCTTTTTTTACACCCTCCATCGAGTTCGCCTCACGCTTCGAGTTCCAACACCCAAAGCTTCAGATTTAGGCGCTTCAGACTTTTGACGATGTCCGGCTCCGACCAGCACGGTCGATGGATGTCTTCCTCTGTCACAGAAGAAGATGTGCTCTAGTTGCGAGACGCCAGGTATCTAACCGGCGAGATCTCGCATAGGCTGCCTGCTCTAGGGCAGGTCATTCCCACTCCTGAGCCTGGCGAGAACGTGGTGTTCGTGTCCCACTTCCTTCGGGGTTTAGGCTTCCCGACGGATCCCTTTGTGCGGGGGCTCATGTTTTATTATGGGCTTGATTTCCATGACTTGAATCCGGAGTCCATCCTCCATATCTTGTCATTCATTGTCGTATGTGAGGCCTTCCTCCATATTACCCCCCACTTTGGATTGTGGCTCAAGACCTTCAAGGTGGAGCCAAAGATGATCAAGGGGCAGCAAGCGGAGTGCGGAGGGGTGGTCATAAGCAAATGTGCTGATGCTCCGTGGCCCGAGGGCTCTTTTCAAGAGGAGCTAGGTTTGTGGCAACGGGAGTGGTTTTATATCACCGCTCCTAGGGGCACCAAATGGGCGGTGCTCCCCGCCTTTCGCTTAGGTCCACCACAGCGGCTGGCGTCATGGGTCAACAAGGGGCTCGACTGGGGGCCATCCAAGGATGTTCCCGTGCTGCGAGGCCGTGTCGAGATCTCCAGAAAGAGGGATCAATCTGGTTGCAGTGGCGGAGTTATGGTGATCCGCGCCTTCAGCCCACAAACATCGCCCCCTCCGTCCGTGGGAATTCAATCCGGAGGGACCACGAGCTCCAAAATTTTATGGGCACGACTCGTGGAGATGTACAAACTATTCTTCGGATCACAAGAGAAGTGTCCGGACTTGACCGAGGACGCAGGACTAAGCTGCAATCGCCCAGATACTCAAGTAATTAGTCCTGTAACCGGACAAGCTGTTCATTCATTTATTTGATATATGTGCCCTTTAAAGGAGCCGTTTCTTGAATAGGAGTGGATAGCTAAGGCAAAGCTGATAAGGTGTCCGGCTCCCCTCCCAGAGACCACGCCGGATCCCATGTTGACCAAGATGTTGAAGGTCGCGCCTTTTGAAGAAGGCGAAGGGAGGAGCGGGGGAGCAACTGCCTCTGCGAAGGAGGCTATCAAGGAAGGAGGGATTAAGAGTCCCACCTTCCGAGGAGAGAAGAGGACCGCTTCAGAAGATCCGGAGGTCAAGGCCTCAAAGAAAGGAAGGGAATCTTCGGCAGAGAGTCCGGCGCTGGGAAGTAACCCAGCCGCATTATTTCCCCAAGGGGATCAGCCCTCCAGCGAGCCGTAAGTAGAAAGAAGGGGTCTTGTAAATAAGGAGCATCCCTGTATTTATTTATGAAGATAATCAAATTGTACCTTGTAGTTGAACCTCAGCCCTTCTCAGTGAGCTCGTCTTCGGGAATCTTCTTCCGGAGATGATGGAGGCTAAACGCCCCACCTGTTGCACCTCATGTGAAGCGGACGACCGGAGGTGTCGTCGCGGAGGGTTCCCCAAGTCCCGGAGGCGGAAGGTCCGCGCCAAGTGGTGTGCGGTCGGAGGAGTTGAAGGATCTGCTCAAGGAAAGCGGCTATCTCGAAGATCACCGTGCTCTAATGGGTACGGTGATTGAAAGAGTTGTATCCGCAGAGAGCGGATTGCACAAAGCCGTCAGAAGCTTACTGACGGGGTTTGAGGTACGCGAAAAATATTGTACCTTCTGACAGTTATGCATATAAAATGCGCCTTGTATAGATAGTAGCCCTCGAGACTCGGTATGTTGTCAAAATTGACGACGTGCGAGGATCAAATTTCAGCTTTTAACATATCGCGCTCCTAAACAGGTGGCGGGGCGTCCGGAGGCCAGCCGGACTGATGAATATGCCGAACTAAAGCGGCAGCTTGATGAGGCGGATGCGGACATCGCGTTGGTTAATAAACGGTTTGACGAGTCACAAGGTATGCGACTTCTATGCGAACACCTGGTAAGGCAGCTTGACGCCCATATCTTACTGTTTGTATGCTTAATGCAGATGGTGCCGCTGCCGTTGAGGAGCTGCGGGTAGAACTCGCCCGAGCGAAAGAGCAAGCCAGGAGTAGTAATGCGGCCGCTTTAAAGGCGGCCGAAGAGCTAAAAGCTGAACGGGCTGCTCACTGCCGAAGCAAAGAGGAGATGGCCGATATGGCCAAAAAGTTAAGGAATACTACCGATCACTGTGAGGTTCTTGAAAAGAGCGCAAAGCGGAACAAGAGGGCCTAAAGAAGGCCGCCGAATCCAAGAATGCCCAATCGGCTTTGAGAGCTGCCAAGGAGGAGCTGAATCAGGCCGGGCAATTGCGGCTGGAAAACCGCTTACTGCGAAGGAAATATACAGATCCAAAGTATGCTCGCTGGATAAATTGTGGAGTTCAGAGGATGCTTATCTCGACTTGGCGGCGGCGCCAGGACGCGTTGAGCACTTCCGGGGCCGGAAGGGGCATGAAGGAAGAGCTATATTGGTCGCAATTCCATAGTCCGGAGCGCCCTCTGCTGTCGACCGATCGGTTGGCGAATGGGCCGAGCTGAATCGGTTGTCCGGATTTGCCATGAAGCATGTCTTGACTCACTTGTGGTTGGACGGACCCCACCAAGAGCTATTTTGGTTTAGTGCAGCAGTTTCTTGGTGCGGTGCCGCATATCGACGCAATGAAGCGATCGGGCGGCATTGAGGGAGCGCGGATGGCTCTTGCCCGTGTCAAGACATACTTGGCAGAGATGGAGGCCACCGACGTTGCATCCCGTGATTGAGACAGAGGGCGAGTACCTGCCGAGCACTACTTTGAAGAAGTCTGCGGGCGCTCGCTTAATAGAGACGCAGTGCTCAAGGAGATTATGTTTAAATGACATGTGATTTGTGAAAACAATGTTTCAATGTAATATAAGTGCTTTTTATACTTGTGCGCTCAAGTAGTAAACTACCCCACATGCACCGCTTATGTATATGTGTATATAACCTGAAAGATGGCAGTCCTTGGCTTCAGCCCCACGCACATAGTGCGGGGTGTTTGCAAAAGCGCTTTTTCACACTTAATCCAACGCCTTGGTCCTGTTAAGGAGGTGATAGCGTAGCAAACCGTGCAACCGGACTATAATGCTTTATCACTTTCACTTAGCCATAGGAGTTCGAGGGTGGGGCTACTATATAGCCCCGGGGCACTGCAGACTCTCCCAATTCCGGTGCATATGTGCTGACCGAAAACCGGTCCTTCATTAATGCGGAGGAATTCTAAACATTCCCGTGAGTCATCGAGTGGTTGACCAGTCTCTCGCTATATCATGACAGTTAGTTTTCGCTTTCTCTCTGAGGTGCTCGCCTACCGAACCGGGCACAATCGCAGAGTTCTCCCGGTGCCGCGCTAGCCGTGAAAACGGAACGTAAGGCAGCAAAACACAGGAGCCGGGCAACCCAACATTTGACCAAAGACATGATTCAGAGCTGACGCATATAAGGCCTAACTCGAGACGCCGAATACTTCCTAAGGTATTCGATCTTTATGAAAATGGGCAAAATAATGCCCTAAGCCCCTTGTGTCGAGGTACGCGCAAAAATTCTGGTGCGGCCAATGCCAAAGCACCAGCCTCCTCCTCAGTTATATTTAAGGAACTGGGGGAATGTATATCAACAAGAGACAGTGAAAAAAGGTTTACGCAGGGTCTTAATCTGAAAAGAATCCTTGCAACGGGTCCTCTGCTGCGCCTGCGCTTTGGTCTCCGTTGCAGCCGATCTGGGACGGGTGTGGCACGTTGTTCATCTGTAAAAGAGAGGAACTTAGTTTGAAAGAAAAAGGAGCATGCAAAAGATGTACTTAATATTAAATGAACAGAGTACGGTTCGAAGAAGTGAACAAAATTGAGCTTTATTGTCTCTTGTTATATATGTATGCGGCCCCTCGTATGGGGGTATGCTGCTGGTAGGCGCCGGACTCGTCTAGCCGTGTCCGGGATTTGAATGACCAATTTCAGGTTCTTTGCCTAGTGGAGCCGGATAGCTGTGGAGCTGTCGATGTAGTCTCCCCTTCTTCCATGCTCGAGTAACACTTAATACCTCCTTTTAAGGAGATGATGCTGCGTGGACCGGGCATTTTAAGTGTGAGAGATGCATAATGCGGTATTATGTTAAAAGCGAAAGCTTCAAGGTCCCAATAGTGCTTGATGGGTACTTTTAAACGGGCGACATGGAAGAGTAACTTTTCGCATGAAGTTGTCGGATGAACCAAACACAACTTCTAGCAAGATGGAGCCCGTGCAGAGAGGCGATAGGCGAGCAGATTACTCCTTTAAAGGAGGTGTTGCTTTCTGGCGAATTTTGGTTGGGTTTATCCCCATCCTGCTGGATTGTGTCCCGATATATCAGGTTTATGTCATCGCCGCCATCCATGAGGACATGTGTAAATTGAATCCGCGATTATAGGATCCAATATCAAGGCAGTCCATCCTGCGCTCCGGATATTATCGGAATAGTCCTGATGGTCGAAGGTGATTGGTTTTGACAACGATAAGCGCGCGCGCCTTTTAGGCGCCGCTTTGTTTTTCCTTTTGATCACGTGAAGTGAGTTTACTGTTTTGACCTCCTATGGGAAAGTTTTTGGTTTTCCGGGTTACGCTTGTGGTGCTCGTCGTCATCTTTACTTGGTGTGTCGAGCCCCTTGTGTTCGGGCGTTCGGTCTGCGGACTGTTTGAAGACCCAACAATCTCTGTGGGTATGGTTTGCGTGCTTCCGGAAGTACCATGTATTTGACATAGTCTATCCAGAATCTTGTTTAGGTTGGATAGCTCGTCACTGTTATCCTTTAGGGGCAGTGTTTTGTTGTTCGGCCGAGTGCTTTTGAATCCGGCGTTGACCGCCATACTATTTGGGCCATTTTCCTCATTCCGGCGCTGATCTTTTCTGCGTGGTGATTTCCATTTCCATCCCTGATTTCGATGTACTCGGTCGCTGGTGCTGCATCTAGCCAGCCAGCTGTCCTCTCCCAGCAAAAAGCGGGTCATGAGGCTTGTTAATGCGGCCATTGTTCTTGGCTTTTCTTCGCCGAGGTGTCTGGCGAGCCATTAAATCTCGGACGTTGTGTTTGAAAGCTGCTAAGGCTTGGCGTCCGGACAATCGACTATTTGGTTCTTTTAGTAAGGAACCTGCTCTGCAATTTCGGGCTGACTCTCCGGCTGTTGAGTTATGTGACTTAGATCGCTCAGATCCGGAGGGCGGACATAAGTCCCCTAAAATTTTCCCGAATGCGCCCTCGAGCTCTCCCAGCTTCCAATAGTGTTTTCGGGAGGCTCTTATGCCAATGCCGAGCTGGCCCTTTGAGTTTAAGGGTAAGTATTTTATGGCGTGGAGATCGTCTCCTCCGCCATGTGTATGTGGAGGATGTAATCTCGATCCGAGACTCCATGGTCTGTTGTTCCGTCAGATGCCTCTATGTTTATGGGTTTGAACTCCGCTGGAAATTCATGATCCAGCACCTCATCGGTGAAACATAGGGGTGTGCGCGCCTCTATATTTGGGTGTGCCATGATTTTCGAATTTTGGCGCATTGCATTGCTTTGACGAGCCTGCTTTCTTGGCCCATAGATGGACCTAATCGGGCCATCCTCTTGATGTGAATCCTTATGCGGATCGCATATTGGTTTGTGTCTTGGCGCCATTCGCCGCTCTCTTTTTGCCCGGAGGTCGCCCATCCGACCGGTGGCCTTCTTGCTTTTTAATTGTGGGGCTCTAAGGCCTCCTCGTCAATTCGGGCAGTAGCTTTCTTTTCGGTAGCTTTTTGTTCGGCGATCGTCAGCCAGACTTATTCTGCGGTGCTGAATACTTTGCTCCATCTAATCCTGAGTGCATCTTCCGCTGTTTTGAGCTTCCGCTTCTGCTTTTTCAGGCTACGCGTAGTGGCGACGAGCCTTTTCTGGAGATTATTTTGCTCCAATGGTTTGTCCGGCGTGAGGTCGTCCGGACTGTTGTCTTCGCCGGGGACAGATTGTTTATCCAAGTTGTCTTGTTCGGACGATTGCTCGATAGCTTGTTCGTTGTCCGCCGGTTTGCCCTGCTCTATGGCTGGGTCTTTGTTGAGGCGGGACATTGTTCGGCGTTTACGCTGCCGCTCTGCTGCCGAGGGATTTATCCTTCAGAGCGCCCCGCTGTTCCTCGTCTTCATTTCCTTTAGGTGTATCCACCATGTATACATCATGGATGAGGTTGTCCAGCGTCCTATAGGTGCTGGTTCATTGTTGTCTCCTACATCGCCGCCCATACCGCCGATGTCTCGGAGTCGAAATCGAGCACCTCGTGTAAGCTTTCGGCGGTGGCTATGAAGTGGGTGGTGGGTGGGTTTTGAATTTCTTCGTCGTCGCGATCCCAACCGCCCCGACCGCAGTCCGCCAGGGCTCTCCGGATAAAGAGAGAGACTTTAATGAATTCAGGATGTCGCCAAAGGGCGAGTGCTTTGAAAGATGTCCGCGTCGTGAACTCCATAACGGCGCCCAATCGAATTCGATTGGCAAGGGCGCGGAGGGTTCGAGTCCGGGAGGAGTCCGCACCCTAGAGTCGAGGACTTCGCAGCGACAGGATGTAGTTCGCTCGATCGCCGAGAGATTAAAGCCCCGAGGCGGTGTCCAACCACTCGTCCTCGATCGGGAATCCGCCCGGATTAAGGGTCGGAGCGGATTTCAGTGCGCCTCCGTGGCAATCGCTCGATTGCAGAGCTAGATCATGCCCATCGAGATAGTGCGGCGCAGCTCGGCTGCGGCTCAATCCGTCGAAGATCAAGTCTTCGCGGATATCGGCCGATAGTTTAAACTTCCCAATCTGACTCGACGCTGCCGGGCGTAGCTTCGATCTGCTCGGATGGCCAAGCGAATTGGCCCGCAGTGCAAAGCCGCCGAATACAAAGATCTGTCCGGGGAGAAAGGTCTCACCCTGAACTGCGTCGTTGTTGATGATCAAAGGAGCCATCGGGCCTATCGGTGATGACACAGAGGAACTCTCAATGAAAGCACCAATGTCGGTGTCAAAACCGGCGGATCTCCGGTAGGGGGTCCCGAACTGTGCGTCTAGGCGGATGGTAACAGGAGACAAGGGACACGATGTTTTACCTGTGTTCGGGCCCTCTTGATGGAGGTAAAACCCTCACGTCCCTGCTTGATTAATATTGATGATGTGTGTTACAAGAGTAGATCTACCATGCGATCAAAGAGGCTAAACCTAGAAGCTAGCCTATGGTATGATTGTTGTTCCTCCTACGGACTAAAACCGTCCGGTTTATATAGACACCGGATAGGGTTAGGGTTACAGAGTCGGTTACAATGGTAGGAGATCTACATATCCGTGTCGCCAAGCTTGCCTTCCACGCCAAGGAAAGTCCCATCCGGACACAGACGTAAGTCTTCAATCTTGTATCTTCATAGTCTTGGAGTCCGCTGATGATGATAGTTCGCTATCTGGACACCCCTAGTCCGAACTCCTCACCTCGCGACTCCCGAGGGGAGGGTGTTGCAATGAGGCGGACATCGAGCCTGGCCTCGAGGTTGGTGCGACCGTGAGGCCGCCTCAGTTGTTTATCACCAGCGCAGAGCATAGTGCTTCCGCTTGTGCACGGGCATAGCCGCTCCTCGGCAGTGTCGACGGCCAGCACGGAGCATGGTGCTTCCACTAGTACGTGAGAGGGAGACTCCCTACTGCGGAGAGCCCCCGGGGTGTGTACAGCCCCGCCCTGACACGTGGCTTGCATGATAGGGCTAGACGAGGTGTATCTGGGAACTCGTGAGCCAGCGCGGGACTCACGAGGCCCTACCTCATGGTGGGTTGCGCCTGGTCCTTATTCTTGTTTGCTATAGTGATCCTGTGAGGTGGTTAGTCAGCCTGCACCGAGCGAATCTCCTGAGGTTATTGCATGAGAAGGCTAAGCACCAACGGCCCCAGGAGGTGACATGAATGGGGCCGGCCCGCCAGACAGAACTCAACCGTTGGATTTATCGACGCTGCAGGGACGGGCCCGAGCACAGATGCCGTGCCTAACCTTCTCACCCAAAGGGTCCTGAAGAAAAGACGGTCGGCGCGCGGCTCCCATGGTGGGTGATGATCGAGCAGGTGATAGTCATAGGTAGATTAATCATGGAAAGCATACTAGCTAAAGTAAATGCAGGGAAGATACATGCCACTTGGCCTGGCCCGAGCGGCTTGGGGATGATGCAGCCCGAGGGGCACCCCCAACAAGGTAAGCTAAATACATGAAAAAAGGGATACATGCCGCAGGGACGGACCCACGTGGCCTGGGAATGATGCAGCCTGGGGGGCGCTCCGAGCTAAATAAACTTGGAAAATGTCACCTGGTTCTGTAGATGAAGGGATGTTGGAGCAGCTGAAGGTGCGCGGCGAAGGGGTTGCTCCTCACGAGCCACTGAGGCCTTGATCCTCGGGAGGCTTTGGGGGTCCAGGCGGTTCCTGGAGGACCATCTCCATCTCCGTCAGGACGGCGTGGTGCCTGGCCTCCTGAGTCACCAGGGCGCGCTGCAAGTTGCACTGATAGGCAGTTGCCACGCTCGGCAGGCCAAAAGGCATGCAAACGTAGCTGTGCGGTGCCTCCTCGCAGCGTCCCATGCGTGCAGGCCAGAAGGGCTCCTGATGATGCGGCCCTCTTGAGCCCTGGGACGTCGATGCAGATGCGTAGCCCGGCATCCTCGCCTAGATTGGGAGCTGCGCCTGGTGAGCGGCGATCATCGCGCATGGCCCTTGCGTGCTGCAGTTCCTGAGTGGTCCTGGTGATGAAGTCCTGAGCGGTGGGCGCTCCTCGCCCTGTGTTCTCCTGAGGGAAACGTGTCATGAAGCACGCCTCCAAGTGGTGCCCGAGCGCCTCCCTCGTGATGTTGGCAAGGTCTGAGGCCCTCCAGAAGAGAGCCCCCGAGCCCTGCCCGAGAAGGGCGCCAGGCGTGCTTTCCTATGCGATGGAGGGAGGCGCCCCACGTGCGGGCGCTGATCCTGACGAGGTACCACTCGCGGCGCCACCCTCCTGAGGTCATGCACGGCGCAGCTGCTTCTTCTTCTTGGGGGTGGCCTCACGAGGGCACTCGCCCTTGCTGTCGGGGTCGTTGATTGATGCAGCTTGGAAGGCACGCTCGAGGGAGCACACTGCGTCTCTTTCTTCGCACGGGACTGTGATGATTCCGCCGCTTCCTGGCATCTTGAGGACATTGTAGCTGTGATGGGTCACCTCCATGAACTTGGCCAGGGTTGGATACCCGTGGATGGGATTGTACGGCAGACGGATGTGTGCGACGTCGAAGTCGATGAGCTCGGTGCAGTAGTTGTTGCGTTCTCCGAAGGTGACGGGGAGGCGGACCTACATGATTGGGTTAGTGGAGCCACCGGTCACTCCTGAGAAAGGCTTGGTGGCCTGAAGCTAGTCATATGACACTTGGAGGTTGTCGAACTTGTCGACGGACAGGACGTTGAGCCCCGCTCCGCCATCAATGAGGGTCTTGGTGACTTGCACGTTGCTGATGACTGGTGAACAAAGCATCGGGAGGGCGCCAGCGATAGCCGTGCACTTGGACCATCTGAGCGGCTGCGTGGCCTCGAGCTCGAGGAGGACTGCATTCACTTCACGAGCAAACTGTTTGAAGATACGCTGTTAGGCTTGGCCCTAAACTCCGCCGAAGATGCAGGCGATAGCACGCGCTCCTGGAAGCCCCCAGCCCCCTCGTCTTGGAGCTTGGTGGTGGAGGCAGTGGAGGAAGACCTGCGTTGCCCTGAGGACGATCCTCACGAGGCTGATCCCTCCAGGCGCCCTCGCGAGGCTGATTCTGCCAGTGGTCCTCACTCAGGTTGATCGCGCCACTCCCTGCCACGGGCGACGGTCATCCCAGCGCCCGCCACCACGTCCCCTCCTCTCGCCGTAGCCCTTGGTCGTTGCGGCCGAGGCGCCGATCAAGCGTTCTTCTCGAATGGCTCTGAGCTCTTGACAGTCGCTAGTTTTGTGGCTATGCAGGTTATGGAAGGCACAGGACGGTCCGCTGCTCTTGGATGACTCAGGCTGGTCTCTGCCGCGCTTGGTGTCTGGCTCCGCCAAGAGTACGGCTGCTCCCTTGCGCTTCACGTCCCTGGCCTTGGCTTTCTTCTCCTCCAGGTCCGCAGCCGGGAGCTCAAGGAGGGAGAAGAGTCCCTCCTTGGCCCTTGCGCACTTGGTCGCCAGGTTGAACAGCTCCAGAGACGTGCACAACTCCTCGTGGATGGCGAGCTCCTCCTTCATCTTGACGTCGCGGACGCCATCAGAGAACACGGAGATGATGGCCTCGTCCGTCACCTTGTGAATCTTGAGGCGAACATTGTTGAAGCGCTGGATGTACTTCTCAAGGGTCTCTCCTGGTTGTTGCTTGACGCGGCGCAGGTCACCCGCGGCCGGTGGGCAGTCGCCAGTGCCCTGGAAGTTGGCAACAATACGGTCGCGCATCTTGTTCCAGGAGGAGATCGGGCCTGTAGGCGGGTTTAGGAGCCAGGAGCGGGCACCATCCTTGAGAGCCATGGGGAACCAGTTCGCCATGACTTTCTCGTCGCCGTTGGCCGCCTCGTTGCTCAGCTCGTAGATCTGCAAGAACTCTGTGGGGTCGGGGGTGCCGTCGTAGCGAGGAGGCAGATCCGGCTTGAACTTGCCTGGCCAGGTGACACTACGCAGCTCAGGGGTGAAGGCGCGGCAGCCAGCCGTGGTCACCGGGGCCCGTCTTGGAGGTGCGGCTTGGTCTTGGTGCCCGCGCGCCGCCATGGCAAGCGGCACGGGGCCCTGCCGCAACAAGCGATCCTGGTGTGGCGGTGCGGGGAGTGGTGGAGCATTCTCTTGCGGTCGAGGGACTTCTTGACAACTTCATTCTTCACGCGTGGGCGCTGGACGTGGTGGTCGCGCCGTGGAGCCACGCGCCTTGGCGCCAGGGCGCCATCTTGGTGCAGAGGTGGTGGAGGTGCTCCATGAGGTACATCTCCCGTAGCTGGCGGTGGACAAGGCAGCGAGAGGGACGGTGCAAGGGAGCCCCCTGCGATGCTGACGAGCTGGGCGATCCAGTCGAGCCAGTCCTCGTAGAGGTCGTTGACTGGGTGGTAGCACAGGAGCTCGTGCGCCATGAGGAGCGCGGCTCGCGCATCCGTGGGAGCGCGACGACCGTGAGACGACGAACCAGTGGGAGTCAGCAACGGAGTGGCGATGCGGCCGACCTGCCCCACCGAGGGGTGCAACGAGGATGCTTGCTGCTCATTCCCCGCGAGGCCGGTGGCGGCGTTGGCGGCAGACGACGGAGAACGACGGGGTGGCCCGCCGACGGGAGCCGTCTGAGCAACGCGGGTGGCGAGGGCAGCCTGGCACTCGGCGCGGGCGCGGCGTGCGTCCACCATGGACACGATGAAGAGACGGGACGCGGAGCGACAGAAGGGAAGCTTCGGCGCACCCCTACCTGGCACGCCAAATGTCAGATCACGGGTTCCGGCAAAACCCTCAAGGTTCAAACACTGGGGTGCGCACGAAGATCTCCCCCTAGCGACCCGCGTCCTAGCTTCGGTAAGATATCAAGGGCTAACTCGACCAACTCACAACACAAGGGACACAAGATTTATACTGGTTCGGGCCACCGTTGTGGTGTAATACCCTACTCCAGTGTGGTGGTGGTGGATTGCCTCTTGCGCTATGGATGAACAGTTACAAGGGGAAGAACAGCCTCCTGAGGTTGAGGTGTTCTTGTGCTCGACGTGTGGCTAAGGGTTGGCTAAATATCAGATGCCTCGTACTGTGGTGGTTCATCCTATTTATAGAGGCCCTGGTCCTCTCCCCAAATATTGAGCAGGAAGGGAGCCAACAATGGCCAATTTGAAAGGGGACAACTAGTACAGCTTATCCTGACAAAAGCAGTCTTCGCCTGCAAAATGCACTGGTGGTGACGCCGCCTTGGGCCCCATGGTTACCTCCGTCTTGCCCTCCTGCTGGTCTTGGTCTCGTTGCACCGATATGGAAACCTTTGCTTGACGCCTCGGAACTATGCGCCTGCGCTTTCCCCCTTAGCACCAAAGAGGAAACAAGGACACTGCGCTCGCTGGCGCCCGCCTGGTCTTGATCGTCATGGCTCACGTCATTGGAACTTCGCGAGGTTTGCCTTGCCTTGAACTCTCCGCCCCTCGCGAGCCAACCTGGTGAGGCCGCTCCTGAGGAGGTCTTGTGTCGTCCGCCTCGCGAGGCTTGGCCCCTCGCGAGGGTCTTGAATGCCTTGTTGATGAAGATGGGACGTACGGGCCCGCTCGCAGAGCCACGCCATGGGCTGCGAGGCAGAGGCAAGTCTGAGGGACCTCGCACCTGAATGCCGACAGAGCCCTGTGCCCAAAGCGCTCGGGCTTGGCTTCGAGGCGAAGCCAAAGGTCAAGTGCGGAGCGCCTCGGGCCCCAATAGCCTGCAGCCTTGGTCGACGCGGGCCGGTTGATTAGACGTGGGCGTCTCCGCTTCCCCACGCTACCTCGGCAACTGCCCGTTTGTCAAAAGGCTGGCGCATACAGCGCTTGCCTTCACTGTCTCCCTTCGCCTTGCTCAAATCCCCTTTCTTGCACGCTGGTTGGGAAGAGGAGACGCTGGAAGTTGAGGCCTTCCAGGAGCCACCCGGGAACCTCGCCGACCACGCTGGTGACAACAGCTCCAGGGTACCACTAATCTCTGAGGAGCAGGCTTACGCTAACCATGGGTCGCAAGTGAATCAGGTCACAATGCCGGATGACGGCCCCAGCACGGTAGCCCCCCCTTCCACCAGGGGAGGCGCACTGGGGGCTGCGTAGGAGGAGCCACGAGCAAGGCCCCTCCCCGCGTCACACGGAGCAAGGCGTCGTCCAGAGGTAGGCCCTCTACCGGGGAGGCGCTGGTGAGCCTTCCCCCCGGCAGAGGACCTGTGGTCGCCGAGGGCGCCGCTAGCGTCCCCTTTGCCCCTTGGCATCGTCCTGGTTTCCGGACGCCCAAACGGTGGTCAGGGCGGCGTAAGGCGGTGCCCTCGTCTGGCGATATGAAGCAAGTCTCACGCCTGTGAAGGTCTCCGCTCGTGACACTCTCACGTAATAATGAGTGGGGTTGTACACGCCCCAGAGTCTCCGGAGAGCTGCCCTCGGGCCTCGGGGGCTCCCGCCCACGTCCTAGTGGAGACGCCAGGCTCCGCGCTGGTGGAAGACTCGAAGACCGGAAGCCTAGCTAGGTGCTAGAGGCGGCCATTTGCTTTTGACCTCTTTTATGTAGCCCTGTTTTCTGGCTTTGGATTTAAGTTTGAAGTTGAATTTTCATTGGTATGCGGGGGGTGTCTTTTCTTGTTCGTGCGATTTCTTGCGGTCTGGTTCCTTGCCTTGATCCGGAGTTCGCACCTGCTGCCTCCCCCACGCGAGCCCTGTCACGCCCAAGATGCGACCCTATCCTAAAGGAACTCGAAGGTCCCACCAAGGATAGAAGCGCATCTTGAAGACGCTTTCGCAAGGCGGATATCATTACATCAACATTACATAATAGTAGGGAAACATCCAATACATACCATGTCACATGAATACAACAATACATCATACTTAAGATCAACATCTGACTACGGATGAAACATAAAAAAAACTCAAACAATATCCACCCTGCTAGCCCAGGCTGCCGACCAGGAACCTAACCCAAGATCGACGAAGAAGAAGAACTCCAAAACAAATGAACATCGCTCTCGCGTCATGATTATCGCATAACCTGTACCTATAACTGATGTTGTAGTAATCTGTGAGCCACGAGTACTCAGCAATCCCATAACCATGGGTATCAAGACTAGCAAAGCTTAATGGGTAAGGAAGGGGTAAGGTGGTGAGGTTGCAGCAGCGGCTAAGCAATGTATGGTGGCTAACTTACGCAAATAAGAGCGAGGAGAGAAGCAAAGCAAGCGGTCGCCAACTAGTAATGATCAAGAAGTGATCCTGAACTCCTACTTACGTTAGACATAACCCAGAAACCGTGTTCTCCCCTCGATCAACCCCAAAGAGAGACACTCACGGTTACGCACACGGTTGGTCTATTTTAGAAGAGTTTACTTCAAGTTTACTACAACCAGACATTAACAAATTCCCATCTGCCACATAACCGCGGGCACGGCTCTCGAAAGTTTATACCCTGCAGGGGTGTCCCAACTTAGCCCATCACAAGCTCTCACGATCAACGAAGGATATTCCTTCTCCCAGGAAGACCCGATCAGACTCGGAATCCTGGTTACAAGACATTTCGACAATGGTAAAACAAGACCAGCAAGACCGCCCGATGCGCCGACATGCCGATAGGAGCTGCACATATCTCGTTCTCAGGGCAACACCGGATAAGGTAAGCGTACAGGTACCAACATAACCCAAGTTGCCAAGGGACGGTCCCGCACGGTGCTCTAGTTTGGACCAACACTTAGACAAGCATTGGCCCGGGGGTTTAAAATAAAGATGACCCTCGGGATGCGTGACTCCCAAGGTAAAAACGTAATAGGCTGAGGCAAATGGTAAATCCAAGGTTGGGCCTTGCTGGAGGAGTTTTATTCAAAGCGAACTGTCAAGGGGGTCCCATAAATCACCCAACCGCGTTAGGGACGCATAATCCGGGAACATAATACCGATATGACGGAAACTAGGGCGGCACGAGTGGAACAAAACACCAGGCATAAGGCCGAGCCTTCCACCCTTTACCAAGTATATAGATGCATTAATAATATAAGAGATATTGTGATATCCCAACATAAGCATAATCCAACATGGAGCAATCTTCATCTTCACCTGCAACTAGCAACGCTATTAGAGGGGCTGAGCAAAAGCGGTAACATAGCCAAACAACGGTTTGCTAGGAAGGGTGACAAAGGTTAGGGGCTATCATGGCAATTTGGGAGGCTTGATAAGCAAGTGGTAGGTAACGCGGCATAGCGGTAGAACGAGGCAACTAGCATAGCAATGATAGTAGTGAGATCCAAGGTGACGGTCATCTTGCCTGAAATCCCGCAAGGAAGAAGAACGAGTCCATGAAGAAGATGAAGCCACGAAGACGAACCAAGCGTAGTCAAATGAATCCTCACGATCGCAACGAAACGGGAACTGTCGAGAAGAAGCACACAACATGGTAAACACACCACACATGAACAAGGCATGATGCTCAACCAAGTATGATGCATGACAAGGCTACATGAAGCTACTCATGCCAAGAGATGATGCATACAAGAATTACACATCAAAGCAAGTTTAAATGAGGCTGGAAACAACATATGACAATTCCGGTAAGTCCTCATATGCAAATTTCGAAATTGGTCCAGATCTGAATAAACTTTATGTTCAAGTTGTTAAACAGCAAGCTAAGACGCACCAAAATGATCTACACGAAATTCTTGTCAAGTTACATACAAAATTCATTAGATTCGGAGCTACGGCCTAGAAGATATTAGCAAAACAAGTTAAACATGGCATTGGTGAAAAATGCATTCAAACATCAAGCACACACCTCAAAACATGGATGCAACAAGGTAACATGAAACTAAATGCAAAACTAAGCAAGTTTCATGTAGAGCACACTCAAAACGGAGCAACGGTTCAACGCATACACATGAAACAAGTTTGAAGGGCATGCTGTCCAAAACAACAACTAGGCATATTGCAAGCATCAAAACAAAATGCTACAGCACAAAAACATGAAAACAAAAGGCATGGGAATGATGTACAGGTAAAGAATTACAAAACATGAACACGAAGCTATCTCCAGAAACTACTAGAACATGCTCAAAAGGACATGGCAGAAATAACATCAGGTTACAATGTTTAGAGCTATCAAACAACATGCTACAGGAACTTATCATGGCAACCAAAGGCATGGCATAAATCTACTAATTGCATAGAACAGAAGTCCCTTACTGATCATGAGCCAAAAAGACACAGAAGATATGATGGCACCCATTTAAACAATAGCAAGTTTCGTAAACAGATTCAGACTTATGAACAGAATTATGAAGGCATCTTTGCGTGCTCGATTCACTCATCACAAGGCATTGCATGACAAAACTAGCATAGCATCAGCAAGAAGGCATGTTTATGAAACTAACCAAGGTAAGAACAAGTTCATATCATGCTTGGATCACTAACAACAACCATGGCAAAATTGATTAACATGTAAACAATCTACCAGGAACATTTTATAGCAAAAGTAGAGCAAGATTAAGACATGCTAGAGCAATCTATAAATGCAAACAAAGGCATGGATGGATAGATCATAACCATATGAACAAAACATTCTTACTGAACATACTCAAAAGAGGCATGGATCTCACTGTAGCAACATGAATACATGGCACGAAAATAACAGCAGAACAAGGACTTGGTAAAATCCCAAGTCACTGAAATCAGCAACATCACGGGGGCTACTTTGCAAGCTTGTAACAAACAACACATGGCATGTCGTGAAGAGTGGATTGCACCACAGAAAATATGGCATGTTGTAGCTCATAACACATATAGACTTTATGCTCAAAAGAAAATCACACAAAAAGATGCGAAGATGACAAATGAGCATGTTCTGTAAACAGACAGCAGACAACATTATATAGCACTATTGCAACGATGATTAGGGCATCAAAATGGACTCAAACAAACATGGCACAATGGAACAAAATGAATAGCATCTCCTGGCGAACATTTCAATATATCATGCACGCAAAAATGGAGCTGTATGCTAGGAGATGTGATGCGATGAACATGAGCTAAAAATATCTCAGAAAAAGACTTAGAAGAAATCGGGGTCGACCTCTGGATCCAGATCTAGGGTTCCTCTTGGCGCGGAACCCGAGGGCGCGCGGAGTCCGGTGAGGGCGCGCATGAGTCCGTGAGGGCGCGCGCCCGGGCGACGGCGATCGGAGGCGCGGCTGCGGGAGGCGAGGTCAGGCCGGGCGCTGGGCGGCACGGGCAAGCCGGGCGGCGGCGGTGGGCTGCTGGCCGGAGGGCCTCGCCTGGCCCCGGCGACCGCGCTGGGCGGGGCGGTGGGCGCGGCTTGCCACATGGCGGCGCGTGGTTGGACGGGGGAACGGGGCGGACGTGTCCGTCGGTGGAGGAGAAGGTGTCCGGCGGCGCGAGGGAAAAATGCTAGCGTTCATCCGGGATTTGGAGAGGGTTGCACATATTTATAGGTAGAGGGAGCTAGGAGAGTCCAAATGAGGAGCGGTTTTTGGCCACGCGATCGTGATCGAACGACCGAGAGGATGGAGGGTGTTAGGATGGGTTATTGGGCCACTTTGGAGGGGTGTTGGGCTGCACGCAAAAGAGGCTTTTACAGTTCGTCGGTTAACCGTTGGAGCATCAAACCACCTCCAAACGGCACGAAACTTGACAGGCGGTCTACCGGTGTTGTACCAAGGCCTCTTGGCAAATCTCGGTCCATTCCGAGAATGTTTAACACCCGCTCATAACAAGAGACAAAAGGGGGGACACCAGAGGACATAGGAGTGCCGGATTGCAAAACGGACAACGGGGAAAATGCTCGGATGCATGAAACGAACGCGTATGCAACATGAGATGCACATGATGACATGGCAAAATGCAACACGCAAGCAAACGACGTGGCAATAAAGGCGAATAACTAGCAGACACCTGGCGCATCGGATCCGGGGCGTTACAAGCCCCTCGCGAGCGGGGGCTGGGTGCAGCACACCCGTGCTGCACGCACGTCCTGCCATGGCCGGCGCTTGCTTCTCGTGAGGCCCTCTTGTACGGAGCGGCAGGCTCCTCAGAAGCTCACGACCTCACGAGCTAGTGCGGAACTTGTCCTGGCTAAGGTAAATTATAGCAGCGAGCTTGCAGCGGGACTCGCGGGCTCAAGAAAACACATCTCCAGCTTGGCCTAAGGAATAAAAGCAGTAATCTATTTACATGAGGGGCTCCACCTCCCAAAATGCTCTTACAACTTCCAGGGCCGTGCCCGAGCTTTCGTATGTAGGGTCAACGACAAGGAAGCACGGGCTCAATCAGACATGTCCCTCACTGTGTCCTCCGGGTCGCCCTCAGACGCGTCGCTGGCGTCATCATCGCCGTCGATGGCGTCACCGTCACCATCGCCGGCGCCGCCCTCACCATCGTCGACCACAGTCACCTTCATCCACCGTGACCACCAACGCATTGTCCTCGGAGGAGAAGGACCTGACTAGAGTATTCACATTGTCTTCCACCTAGCGAGCCAGGTCGCCACGGATGGCCTCGGTTACAGGGGCAATGGTGGCCTCAAAATTTAAGTCAGGGTAGATATTCTGGAGGTGGCTGAAGACGCGGGCAAACGCGCGCCCGAGCAGGCCACAGCTCCTCTCTTCAACTAGCTCGCGAGCCCTCTCGGATCGGTTCTCTAGTTGTGTCACCACATTAGCGAAAAAGCGGAGGTGACTGGCATAATCGTTCGCGTGGGGATGAGGGGCATGTTCATCGCAGATGTTGCCCAGCGATGCGTTGGCTCTAATCCTGAGGCCTTTGAGCATGGGGGCGTGCTCGCACTCCAGCGTCTGCCGCCAAAGCGCTTCCTCCCTGCTCTCCTGCGCGAGGGACTCGGCAGAAGTGACACGTTGCTGGAGTGGGAGCAGTTCGTCGTGGGCAGAGGCCAGTTCGGCCTGCACAGAGATCAGGGCAGAAGCGGCAGCTTTCTCGCACTGCTCCGCCTCTACCAACCTCAACCTCAAGGCAGAACCCCGGTCATCAGCTTCAGCTCCCACAAGCTTCGACTTCATGTCATACCTGTTGTCGAGGTCAGTGCGAGCCTTCGCCACCCTGCTGTTGACCTCCTTCTGGATCCTCGCCTCGCGCGCGTTAGCGGCATCCTCCACTTGGGCAACCTGGCGCTTCCTCGTCTCCAACCTCTCAAGCTCAAGGCCGTGCTCCATGGCTTCCGGCGCCAGCGTCTCCTCGTGCTTCCGGATCTTTTCCTCCTTGGTAGGCGTCCCCTTCATCGATGCTAGGGCGACCCTGCGCGCCTCCACCTACTGCTCCAAAGAGGCATTCAAGGCCAAGAGCTCCCGCCTGCGCTCCTCGGCGATTGCACGACAGCGGCCGGCCTCACTGGCCTCCTCCAAGGCTCGAGCGCTGGCCTCGCAGGAGGTTGCCAGGGATGCCTCGTCCTCCGCATTGGCATGCTCATGCTGGAGACACCTGAAGTTGATGGCTACCTTCAGTTGATGCCACTCCTCCACCATCCGAAGACCCTCGGCTTCAAGGCGCATGTCAACATCCGCGATTTCTCTGTCAAGCCGGCGCATCGCGCCCATTGCCTTCTGAAAGAGCTCGTGGCGGACGACACTCCGCTTGCGTGCAAGCTTGAGTGTGCGACCAGGCCCATCTCCCGCAGCAGGGGTTGCTGAAGGGGCCCGAAGCGGCTTGCTCCCTCCCAGCAGGGGGCTGGGGGCTGGCGCTTCCCCGATCACCGTCTGGGCCACGGCGGAGGCCTGGATGGGTGAGGGCCCACTGCTCGAAGTAGAAGCTAGGATTGAAGCCATCCAGCCGCCATCCACAACCAGAGGGGGAGCCCTTGGCATGCTTGTCGCGCCCCAGACGACGCCACAAAGGGGAGACAGAAAAGGCGCGGGCTCGAGGTGCCAGGCTAGCGTGATTGCCTCTCCGGCCGAGCTCGCGCCGGGTCTGGCACGCTAGCTTGGGGCGCTCAAGGCCAGCCGGGGATTCAAGGCAGGAGGAGGTTCCTTCCCGGGAGACTTCGTGAACCTAGCAGAAGGGACCTTGAGGAGCCACCGTCAGGAGGACAAGCAACACTCAAGAAATTACAAAGATATGGTACTTACTCGTCTATGGCGATATACTTCCTATGCTTCAACGGGCGGACGGCACCACTGATGCAGCTTGGAGACACTTTCCTCTTGTGCAGCGCGTCGAAGTCCAGACGGAGCTGGCCGAAGCGTTGGATGCAGCAACCAGCGCAGGGCGCGGCTGACGAGGCGCCCGATGAGGCGTGCTCGTGAGTGCCGGGCTGAGGGGAGCCCTCGGGCTCCGCCTCATGATGACCTGCTGAGACAACGGAAGCCTCGGCCTCAGGAGCAGCGGATGCATCACCCCCTCAGCTGTCATCCTAGGACAAGAGTCACACCTCCGGAGCCTCGCACAGCGTCGACGCGTCAGCGCCAGCGCCCCCAGCCTCCAGCTGTGCTCACCCCCCTCCATCCACTTTTGGGGTGAGTTCGGCGCTGGTGGAAAGGGGGACCACGGAGACAGGGTTCTCGCGGGGCCCTTCAAGGCCGACTGGACGCAACCCCCATTCATCGAAGCAAGGACTCGTCCAGTCGGGCAGTTGCCGAGGCAGCGTGGGGAAGTGGAGACGCCCACGTCCAATCAATCGCCACGCGTCAAGCGGGGCCGCAGGCTATTGGGGCCCATGGCGCTCTGCACTTGCCCTTTGGCTTCGCCTCGAAGCCAAGTCCGACATGCCTTGGGCCCGGGGGCTACTGTCGGTGTTCTGGGAATGGGGGTCCCCAGACTTGCCTGTCTGCAGCCCACGGCCTGGCTCCACCAGCCGCCCTGCACGACCCATCTTCACCAGGAAACACCCAAGACCCTCGTGAGGCGGACGACGCAAGACCTCCTCGGGGGCGGCCTAACCAGGCTGGCTCGCGAGGGGCGGAGAGATCAAGGCAAGGGTCACCTCCCGAGGTTCCTGTGACGCAAGCCATGACGACCATGGCCAAGCGGGCACCTGCGCGCGCAGTGTCCTTGTTTCCTCTTTGGTGCTAAAGAGGCAGGCGCAGGCGAGGAGTCCCGAAGCATCAGGCAAAGGTTTCCATATCGATGCAATGTGACCAAGACCAGCAGGACGGCAGGATGGAGGTCACTGTGGATCCCGAGACGGCGTCACCACCAGAGCCTTTGGCAGGCGAAGACCACCTTTAGTCAGGATAACTTGTACTAGTTGTCTCCGTTCAAACTTGGCCATTGTGGGATCCCTTCCCGCTCAATATTTGGGAAGAGGACCAAGACCTCTATAAATAGGACTGGCCACCAACATAGAGGAGGACAGATCTAGATCGGCTAGAGAGACACCACACCAGTTCACCGAGCACAAGAACACCTCTCCTCAGGAGGCTGTTCTTTCCTTGTAACTGTTCATCCTCAGCCCAAGAGGCAATCCACCACACCACACTCGAGTAGGGTATTACACCACATTAGTGGCCCGAACCAGTATAAATCTTGTGTGGCTTTGTTCTTTGGGTTCGTCGAGCTAGGACGTGAGATCGTGGTGCGTGAGAGCTAGGGGGAGGAGATATCTTCATGCGCACCCCAGTGTTCGAACCTCAAGGGTTTTGCTGGAACCCGAAATCCGACAGACATTCCAGGTCTCAACATGGCCGCACCTCAAGGTTGTTTCTAGCCTTCGCGCCTTGGTCGGTGCAAGGGTCCACCTCACAGCTATGTTCTCATGCCATTTGGCTTGCCGAATGCGGCTGTCACCTTCCAGCGCCATTTGCGGAGTGTTCTGGCGGCTCAGGAGGCCAGGCACCACGTAGTCCTAGTGGAGATGGCGATGGTTCTTCAGGAGCCACCTAGGCCCAAGAGCCTCCTGAGGCTCAGGATCCTGGTGGGTCATGAGGGGCAACTTCTTCAGCATGCATCTTCAGCTACTCCAACACCTCGTCGACAGTGATACCAGGTGACACTTTCTGGTTTATTCAGTTGGGGGCACCCCTCGGGCAGCATTATCCCCAAGTCACACAGGCATGTCCCTGCGACGAGTATCCTTTTGCACCTTTAGCTTACTCTATTGGGGGCGCCCCTCGGGCTGCATCACCCCCAGGCCACATGGGTCCGTCCCTGTGGCATGTATCATTCTTGCATCTATCTAAGCTAGCTTGCCTCCTTGCATGATTTACCTTATGATCATCACCTGCTTGCCCGTGACCCCTCGCGGCCACCCATGTTGCTGACCGGCCTCCTGCTCATCCTGCAATGGGGGCTAAACATGCTGGCACGGCGCTTGTGCTCGGGTCCGTCCCTTCAACGCTGACAAACCTGAGTGGTCGAGCTCTGGCTCGCAGCACGCCCCGCGAACGTCTCCTCACCAGGCCCTCGGTGCCTTCATCTTCTTGCGGAAAGACCAGCGGCAGGCCAGCAAACGCGATTGCAAGCTGTATTCTCCCCTCGCGCTTACCTGCGGGAATCTGTGGCCTAACTACGGGCGGCGCCGCAAGCTCCTCCCTTTCCTCATGCAATTCGCTTGTGCGTTAAAGGGGGGGCTCCTGAGCATCGCGTCTCAGGAGATCTTACTGACTCTCTAGCCCTCACCCATTGGCCTTGACCACGGCACCGCGACCTGGCATACAGGCAGCGGCTGAGCTCGCTCGAGGGTCGCGACCCGAGGACGCAGAGCACTTAGAAGAGCGTGCAAAAGGGAAGGAAGCTCGCACGGGCCTAACCCAGCCATACCTCCACCGCTGACGAACGAATCAGGCGATGCGCAAGGCAATTGCCTTAGGCTTGATAAGAGAAGTCACGTATCCAAGTAGCCCAGCACCGTTGTGACAGCCTGGATTTTTGACTTCTCTCTTTTTCCGGACATGTCTTCTCTCTTCTTCCGGACTTGGTTTTTACCATGGTTCTTGCCCTGACTTGATTTGGATTTTGGAATCATTTCAAATGGACTTGTCACTTGGGCATACCCTTGACTTTCACCCAAGTGACCTATCTACATTATTCTTCTAACATATCCCCAAAATAATCAAATGAATATTTTGCATAAAAGAAAAATATTCATTTTCCTTTCTGAAATTCAATTCAGAAACTTGTGCTCCAAAGCAACCCCAATTTTTCTTGCTTAGAAAAATCTGAAATAATTCCTAAATATTCTTAGAACCTTGTCACACCTTCCCATGCAAAAATATTGCATCATTTTTTGTAATATTTTTGCTGTAGAAAATCTTTTCACTTCTGGACCAGAAATGCACTTTGAACAGCAAGTGCATTTTTCCTTGAGCTTTTGGCCCTGAGCTTTATTGAGCTTAAACACCCTCCTAAGAAACCGTAAACCCCAGGAGATCAGCCCTAATGGCCTTCTAGAAGGTGGCTTAACTTGGCGACCAAGTTTCTGGTCAAAAACTTCTCAGCTTAGTTGAGTCCAATCTGGTCGGCCTAGGTATGAACCATCAGCACTCCTAGACTAAACACCGCACGGACGAACGCATAGACAACGTTTGGCCGCTCCTGGGCGTCGTTTTGGCCATGTCAGCTTGGTGACCGTGCGAGGACACGGTGCCTGGCAGCGTCTCGATGCGCCTGCTGCCGCTTCTCTCGTGTTTCGTGTGCTCGTTCCAATATTGTTCACGATCGCCGCGCCACGCCAAAAGCCCCGTCCCATCTCCCTTAACCGCTCCCTGGCGCTCGCCAATGCTGGAGCTGCCGCAGCAAGCATGGGCACGTCGCGGCCAAAATGCCACAATGCGTGCGTGCACTTGTCCACTTCCTCTACTGCCTCCTGTGCTCGTCCGCGAGCGTGGGCAAGCTCCTGCGTGGATGCTAAGTTTTTGTCCCATCGCATTGGAGCTTCTCGTCGCCGTTCGCCACGTTTCCAGAGAGCTCCGGCGGTGACATGTCCCCCCCTCACTCCGCCTATATATAGCGCTCCCCGCCTCGATTTCTAGCCAAGCACCACTCCACACCACCTCCACGAACACGTCGACGAGCAGCAACTCGGTCGGACAGGCCTTTGGCTGACGACCCGACCAGAGGACTCCGGTGATCCCCGCAGTCCAGCCGCCACTCTCCGGTGCCTCTCGATCTCAAGCAGCTGCTTGGGCGGGGCATTGGGGACCTGCTGGTGCTGCCTGGACACCACTGAGCCCTCGGAACCGCCTCTACCCATCGTCTTCAACCTCTCCGGCAAAACCCGTCTACCACCGTAGCTTGCGAGCTCTACCGCGAGCAGCTCCGTCCACCCCACGCCAAGCCACGGGTACGGCCAGGTGCGCCATGAGCCCCACTTCAATCCTATCCCTCTAGCCTAGCCCCAAACCCCCTCGCCGGCATGGGCTCTGGCGGAGCGCCACCCCTCTCTGATCTCGACCCCCCCTCTGTCTCTCCTGACGGTCGGGGCCCAGTGTCAGCCTCACCACTTACGCCCGAAGCGGTACGAGTGGAGGCGCACTCCCGCTTTACGCCTTCGACGTCACCCCTCCCAGGATTTCTGTTTAATTCATATATTATTCAGAAATTTGACTAAACTTTGACCAGCCACCATTTCTAAACCATAAGTCCAAATGATTTGATTTTTTTGCATTGTGTTTGTTTCAGAAAGCTCTAGCAGCACACCAAAAGGTGGATTTTTCCTTGCTGCCTAGAATTTCTGGTGATTTTCAGAATGTGTTTTGACAATTATTTTTGTGGTTTTAAATTCTTTTCAGAAGGAGAAGCTTGTCTTGAAGCAAACCAAGAGGGGTGTGATCCTCCTCTACACTAAGGCAAGCCACACCAGCATTTGGATGGTGTTATTTCAATATCTATGATTTTCTACTTGAATATGATTCTTATTTGCATTTAAAATTTGATAAATAACTTTGGTAAATTGCTAGTTACTTTATTATGCTTGATATGCTTGTTTTAGTTACTGGTCGAATGCATGAACTTGTGTGGTTAAGTAGAGTAAGATTTTGCACTATACATATTGCTATGTAAACTAATGGTAGTTATTTTACTAAGTGATATTTTCAGTTAAATAAAGAACTAATAAAAATATTGCTTGATAATAAAAATGAGTTATAACCAGAGAGTTTTGATCTTAAGTGTTGCACGATAATTATGTGGTTAAGATTGATCCATGAATATGAGTTGTTTGCTTTACATGACGAGTAGTTGCATGATTATTTTCTGTATTATATCATGTTAATGATAATTTTTTTTATCAAAGTTAACTTCATTAAGTTCAACTTAAATATGATGTTGATCACATCATGGTGCCACTGAATCGGGTTTTTAATTCAGTGCCACCACATTTACCTTGTGGGAAGGTCTTGATTCGGTCCTTTGTTGTGGCTCTCACCGGTGCCTCCCGCGAGGGAAGGTTATGGGCGTGCATACCCTGGCCCGGTAGGCAGATAAAACCTTGTGTGCTCGTTTTTGTTTTTATGGTACCTTGTCCCCGTTTGGGACCGTTTTGCCACGACGGTGGCCGTTGGTGTCTTTGGTAGATATAGGGCCACCCAAGACCAAGCCCTGAGAGGGAATTGGTCGGAGTGGCCAGGGAGAGTGCATGAAAAAGGAAGGGTTTCGTCGTAATGCTTCGGTCCACCCGAATGGGAATGCGAGGCCAGGTGTTCCGTAGTGTGGGTAAAGTGCGCTACCTCTGCAGAGTGTATTTAATCTATCGATAGCCGCGTCCTCGGTTATGGCCATAACTCGTGAGTAAGTCACACCATGGATCAACTTTTCTAATAAATCTTACAAACTAAGTGATTGTTGTGATGCATTGGTTCGTGGTGAATCATGAACTCTTGAGGTGTTCATGAGTGATTGGTTTCAGGTGTGACCCCAGTATGGTCACCGTTTGATTACGAGGTAACCGTCTGGTAAGCGAGTCCGTTGGACTCAGTGTGTGTATTGTTTGTTTTCCATCGGTAGTAGTTTTTGCATTGCATTAACCTGATTAAATATCATGATATTGTCTGTCATCATGCTTATGTTTGTTGTGAGCTTGCAAGTACATTCAATGTACTGACCTGGCGTGTTATGCCAGCTTTCAGGCAAGTCGATTCGCATCGGAGCGCATCTCGTGTCTAGGCTGTGTCCACATCGGTTCCCTGTGCTATGGAGTGCCACTTCGCCGTTCTTCCGCTGCCGCGTAGTTCGTGTGATCGAGGCCCCGTCATGTTCATTAAATAATGTACATACTGTTCAGCAGCACCATTTGTGCCGCTTGGCCTCGAATCTCGATGTAATATCAGACCTATGTAATACGCTAGTATCAATAAAGCGGTTGTTTCTGTACCATGTTGTTGTGTATTGCCAGAAGACTTGATCTCTGGGCTGGCAATGCAAGGTAAACTGGTTGCTCTGAGCCGGGGTGCCACAACGCTTGGTATTAGAGCCGCGCTGATTGTAGGACACGCTAGACCATTAGTGCGTTAGTGAAACGGTAGATAGCTTTGTTTGAGTGCCGGTAGTCATAGGAATTGTTTGTTGCATTGCATGCATGTTTATTTGTTGTTACTAATCGTATGGTTTGTGAGTGTAGATGGCACCAGTATCGATCTTGTACCATCCCGAGTCAGCTTCGTACACATCGCCGCACCTGCTTCAGAACGTGTGGCGACGACTCTACCCAGAGGGCGCTGATCCAGAGTATCGGGTGTATAACGAGCATCTGGCCGGTGCATTGTATGAGTATTATGCTGAGGTCACTCTGCACCACAGTTCCCCTTCCGGTGCTTACACTCGTTCGACTAAGGGTGGCCTTGCTTCTATGCCATCGCATTCAGTTCAGTTTGCTGCTATCGAGGCTCTTGTAGACTTGTGCTACAATGAGGTTCGCATGCACACCCACCCTGGTCTTTTTCTACTACCCATCTCTCGCACGAGAATGGGTGTATCCGCTTCCTTTGATTAATCCGCGTGCGATCGCACAGAATCAGTTACTTTGCCGCCTCGCCATGGCGGACGGCAAAGGCATGAATGGCGGACGGCAAAATCTTTGCCGCCACCACGGACGGCAACAGTTCGCAACGAGGCTACGGAACAGCTACTTTGCCGTCCGCTTCGGTGGTCGACGGTAAGGTTCTTTTTGCCGTCCGCGACGGACGGCAAAGAGAGCGGACGGCAATAATTGCGCCGTCATCCGCTATGTCTAACGGCAGGTTTTGCCGTCCGCCGCTAACGGCAAAATTTCTAGTGTCTTTGCCGTCGCCATCGATGGCAAAGTGCAGTGTTCTTTGCCGCGTGTCTTTGCATCGATGGCAAAGTGACCAAATGGGTCAGCTTCCAGAAGCACAGCTAGATGTTGACGTGTCTTCTTTGCCGTCATTCATGAAGACGGAAAAGAGCTGCTGTTGCCGGTGGTGTGACGGCAAAGAGCCCGATATTGGCTCTTTTATCTGTTTTTATTAAATCCAACAATTTTCATCACAAATATATATGACATATATAGATATATTTCAAAAGGCCATTACAGAGCAAACATATAAGATATCCAACACATAACTTCATCATCCAAACATATATATTACATGCATAGTTCCATCATACATAACAAGTTCAACATAGAGGCATCCAACCATATATATTACAATAGTTTCATCCAACGATACATGCATAGTTCAACGATACAAAAGAAACAGAGAAAGGGATAAGGAGCACTCCATCTATGCAAGCTTTCACAAGTGAAAGAAATCTGCAAAATGAAAATAAGAAAGTTAGAACAAGAAGAGTAGAACAAGAAGAAGACTAGAACAAGAAGAGTAGAACAAGAAGAAGACTAGAACAAGAAGAGTATGCCATTTATGAGCTAACTTACGTGAAATGGATCATATATGAGCTAACTAAGTTGAAATGGGTCGCTTATGAGCTAGCTAAGGTGAAATGGATCATTTATGAGCTAACTAAGTTGAAATGGGTCGCTTATGAGCTAGCTAAGGTGAAATGGATCATTTATGAGCTAACTTAGTTGAAATGGATCATTTATGAGCTAATTTAGTTGAAATGGATCTTTATGAGCTAACTTAGTTGAAATGGATCGTTTTTGAGCTAACTTAGGTGAAATGGATCATTTATGAGCTAATTTAGTTGAAATGGATCTTTTTGAGCTAACTTAGGTGAAATGGATCATTTAAGAGCTAATTTAGGTGAAATGGATCATTTTGTAGCTAACTTGGTGAAATGGATCATTTAAGAGCTAATTTAGGTGAAATGGGTCATTTTTGAGCTAACTTGGATGAACTGGATCATTTATAAGCTAACCTAGGTAAAATGGGTCATTTTAGAGCTAACTTAGGTAAAATGGATCGTCTATGAGCTAACTAAGCTAATTATGCAATTTTTGACATAAGTAAGCTAAGTACATGATCGCTTTAGAGCTAACTTAGGTAAAATGGATGGTTTTGGAGGTCAAGAAGTTTATTAAGTCATTTTGGAGGAGAAGAAGCTAAGTCTAGGTCATTATGGTAAGCATTGAGGAAATAAAGCTAAGTCTAGGTCTTTATGCATGTGTTAAGCAAAACACTAGATAAACTTACCAAGATCCAGGAGGTGTAGAAGCGGGTGGCTCGTGGTCGGTAGTCGGAGAAGGATCGTATGATGCTTGTCTCGAGTTACGCTGCACCAAAGATCATTTCCAATGTCTTGTTAGCATGATGACACTCAAATGTTAAGACTAGCAAGTAATGTCCATTCAAATAAAACTCACCGTGGTCCTGTGGAGCAATCATCGGCATCGGCGGAGCGGTCTCGACCTGCCTTCTCGCATACGCATCGCACATTTGGTTTTGACGACTCACCATACTAGTTAGTAATGAGACAAACACTACATGAATGTTTTGGCTAATCTGCAGAAGAAACTTACCACAAGGAGCTCAGACATGGCCCTTGCCTCGCATGTCATTCCGCGCCTCTCCTCCTCCATCATCTTTGTCGCCTCTCCTCCAACTCCCGCTGCCTCCGCCGCCTCCGCCAAGTTTCTCCGCTCTATCTCTCTCACTCAGATAGCAGCCTGCAACACCACTCACATGACCATTTGTAATCATTGATGGAAGCGCACACAATGTAATAGAGAAAGATAACTGAGTATGTATCACTAACCTTGATGGCGAGTTGCACCGCCGCTCACGAGGCCTTATCTCAGAGCGGAGCTCGATCGGGCGCGCCTTTGATCTCCGAGAGAGTGCTAGGACAACGGATAAGTCCATCTCCAATGGCTATGGAGCCATGGGACCTCCCGCCACCAGATATCATCAACAGCTCGATCAATGGGACCTCGCTCGGGTTAAAGTCCTCCCTTTCCTCGCCTTCCCTCATCTCTATATCTCACGAGCTTGTTGTGGGAGGAGATGTTGGTGAAGTTGTTTGCATCATCGAGGTCGACCGAGAGAAAGCCTTGACTTTCTTGAAAGAGGCAGCAGGGCCATGGCATACAGGTCGTACACCTCCGCACCTTATCCACCTTATTGTAGCGTGCTCGAAAGAGAGAAACAATGAAAATTAGTAATTAAAGGGCTCAAGCTAGCATGATGAATGAATTGCATGAATCATGAAGCAAACCACATACCCGGGCCATGCCTGAACTGATATAAGTTGAGCTGCCTTGATGGTGTGGCACACCTTCCATTTGGGCACGCTTGTCCTTGGCCTCGCTAGGAGGGCTAGCCATTGTTTTGAGCACCACTCATCGACCAACACCTCCCAACAATCCATCCGATCCAAGACACCATCTCGGAGGCGCCTAAGTTAGCAATAGAAACTTGAGCGCCACGGCTAAGAATTACTAAATGAAGGAACTTAAGTAGAGAAGGCCTTAAGAATTACCTTCATGTACTGCTCCTTACTCAGAACTTATCGCGCACGCCGGCTTGGTCTTCTTGATACCACGCAAGGCGAGTAGTCTCGAACAGCCCGCACCCGAGCCTCGTGGTCGAAGTTCTCGAGTAGGCGCTGCATGACGTTCTCGATAACATGTGCCGCCCTCCTCGATCCCTCCTCACACCTGTAGAATGTCTGCAATCAAATGAGACAATATTGATTAGTACAATTAATAACTAGCTAGTTGAAGATTTTAAATGTGTAGGAGAAATTACCGTAACTTTCTCGATCACCATGTTCGCCTCGTGTCGCATTACGACACCGCCGATAATCTCATCCGCGGGCCGGGCAGCCACGAGTGCTCCCAGCTCAATCCAAGCTCGAAGCCGACCTCACCAGCAACGGACAAACCCCGGAAGTTTTGCAAGCAAAGAACTCCAAGGACGGAGTTGGGCCGGCGGACACTATGATGGTGGTCCCAACCTCGCAAAGATGACAAGGCCAACGATTAGTTATTTGAAAAACTTGAATGCACAAGGTACAAAAATATTAAATGCACTTACGCATCTCTCCCCATCGGGAAAATCAACCACCTCTCGCCGCTGGTCACCGCACGGACGGAGCCGTAGCACCACGCTGGTAGACGGTGCCCCTCCTCCTCAAGATCACCGGCCCCGCCATCATCAAGATGGCCACTGCCTCGGCTGATCCGCCAGTACCCCATCCGGACGTGTGCTCCTCCGGGGTCACGTGGGCCGAACTCGAGTCCCAAGACCCGTGGACCGCAGGCTCGTGGACCGGAGTCCGTGCAGCCTCCTCCTCGGACGAGTCCACCCTAGCAGTCACGTGCTCGGGTGAAACAGCTGGGGGTGGCGGCGAGGAAGGCGCCGTAGCAGTCACCCTACCTCCTCTCCCACGACCACGCGTTCCTACCTCCTCTCTTCCTACCTCGCCCTCGCTGGGCACCGCGTCGTCGACGAAGAAGGGCCCGCGGTGTGGTCATATCGTCCAAAGAACGCCGGCGGAGAGGTGCGTCTCGAATGGAAGACCTCGCACCACGCTCCCCACCAGCGCCCACCATCTTTCAACACCTGCCATGACAAACAGTAAACAAAATTAGTACAACATAAAAAAGACCGACATGAATAATAATATGTGTATCACTTATGTATTATCATCAAGTACAACATAAAAAATGTAATACCGACACTACTAATAATCTGGATCAAGATCATCAATAAATGCATAATCATCATCATCACTATAATCAATGACGGGCTCATAGGGTTCATTGGCATCAACATGTGCAAGGCCACCTTGACGAATCGGTCAAGCATTGACAGTCATCCGCAGCAAGAACCTCTTCTTGTTCCGCTCTTCTTGTTCCTCCTCCGGGTGATGTCGGATTCATTGTCGCTGTCTACTTCAATGTTTTGGGGTGAAGTATAGCGTTCTTGAAACGCTTTTTGAAAGACGGTTCTTGGAAGAATTCTCCTTCATATGTGTCTGGGTTAATGTGAGGTTCATAATCCTCTTCCTTTGGGGGAGAAAGTCTAGCACGTGGCGGCACTTCATAAACGACATCCCAACCTTTCAGATTTGGATTAGTTTGGCAGGCCCACGGTAGATAGAATACTTGGGTCGCCTGTTGAGCCATAATATAGACATCGTGAACATCTAAATGAGTGCTTTGGTTGATTTCAACTAGCCCTACATGTTCATGAGTCCTTCTAGTCTCCTTCGCTGAAACCAATAACATTTGAAGACTACTTACATTCGTGGGTTTTCACCATAGAATGAAGTTCATAAATTGCTTCAACTCTCCCATAATACTCGGTACCTCCTTCGCCGATAGCGATATACATAACAATTTGTTGACTTTCGGTCGGCTATAGATAGCTCTTTGCCATAGGTACGAAAGCGATACCCATTGATGTCGATTTGTCAAATGAACGGACCTTATAGTCAAAACCATTAGCGATTTGTCTCAATTCGCGCCCATAGACTCTGAATTAGCCTACAAGTTTAATATGAAAGGATTGTTGCATTATGCACAAATTAGCAAATGAAATGAAATTGTCTAATAGAAATTACCGCTTGTTTGAACCAAGAGATGAAACCGATAGCCACCTCCTTGCTTTATGAGAAGCTCATACTCTTCGACGGAATCCTTTTGGATCTCCGCCCATACGAGAATATGGCGACGATCGATCGTATGACATATCCAGGAATAAGAGTAGTTCAAAGGAAATAGAAGTTGCGTAAACAATGTACCGAGAACTTACTCGATGTACGGCCGCACTTCTATCAAAGTTGTTGAAGATATACAACTAAATGGTCCGCCATTCTTCGTTATTCAAAGATACCGGATGTGAAACACTAGCTGGTGCGAGATTCCCTTGAATAGGCTGAGGTTGATCCACCTTTTTAGGCTCACAAGATTGTACCGAGGCTTCGGATTATGCAAATGACGATTTTTGGCTTCAGAGTGCGCTGTTACGAAGTTTGCCGCCTCTCGTGATGAATGCCTCAGCCATCGATGCTTCAATTCTACGCTTATTTTTACATTTTTGTCGGTTGCCTTCAGATTCTCTCGCTTAGTAGCACCAACGATTTTGCACGGCCCCCAATCTTGCCTCGGTCGGGAGATGCAAAATCAAATGCTGCATTGATTAAAGAAGCCCGTGGAAAGATCTTCTAACTTGCAGATCAACTCCGCGCCAACTCTTCCATTTCTTCTAGCACGCCAGCGATAGTTCTTTCGACAAAGAACACGGAAGAAATAGCTGAGTTCTGCCAAGATTAGCCATTCATCCTCGTGGATGAAGCCACGCAACATCACCGCATTACCCGCCAATCCATATGTGCCAATCATGACTCTTGAGACCAAATATCTTCAGTTTATCAAGATTCGCCCTCTTTAGATTCGCTGCATACCCATCGGGAACATCAACTGCTGTTGCACCCACAAGAGAATTTCCTCATAGCTGGCCTTCCAAGATTGAACCATGCCTTTGGCTTCGCCCAGCTTCGCTTTCCTTTCGTTCTTTCATGTTTTGTAACGGCCTATCACATAGCGCCCAGATCGACTCTAGCCTTAGTATTATCCTTTGACTTCCCATCTATGCCGTAACAATGTACCAAAAAGTGCCTCGCGATATTCTTCTCAGCAGCATCACGTCGATGTTGTGTGGGCAAAGGAGGTCTTTGAAGTAAGGCAGATCCCATAAGCATGTTTTGTGAGTCCACGCTGCTTAGTATTATACCCCTTGAAGTACCCTCGACGCTGTGGATCTGGCTCGAGAGCGCTTAACCGATCCAGGTCTGCTATTCTGTCAATGCAGGTGGTGCAGAGTTTTGACAACTCTACCCCGATGAAGTTCTTCTTGTCTTTCCCGAACTTATGGCGAGGATCCAGAACTGTCTATGCATGTCAAGCAAGAAAACTTGCGACCGCCTGAAGCCAACGAAACTCAAGAGCTCCCTTGCATGTGGGGCACGGAACCTTCCATGCACACACCAGCCAACGAATAGCGATACGCCGCAAGTCATGCGCCGAGTACATGTACCGTACACGCATTATGAAGTTCCGCTTGCTAAAGGCGTCAGATGTCTTGAACCCATTATCCTGTGCTTCTTGCAATTCGCCCTGCTGCTGCATGTACACATTCATATTTTTGCCCGGATAGTTGGGTCCCGGAATTATCAACGCCAGAAAATGTTCTTTCTTTGCATAATCTGTCCGGGGAGATTGAGGAAAGACAACACGGGCCAACAATCAGTATTGGCTGCCGCCATACCAAACACATCGAACCCATCCGCGCCGATGCCGACTCGAGGATGCCTCGGATCCGCCGCTTTGTCAAGATGTAATTCATCAAACTTTTTCCACGCAACACCATCCGATGTGTGTACCATCATCGATTCCCATCCGCATCTAGTTCGGTTCTTTTGCCTGTTTTGTGCCATGTCATCTGTCCGCCGCCTCTTCACCATGAAAAGACGCTGAAGTCTTGGTACGATTGGCATATACCAAGAACACTAACGGGATTTTGGTCTGTGTCTTTCACCCATACCGTTGTTCACCACAATATACCGAAGACTTGCAAATGGGACAATAGTTCAAGTCCGCATAGTCAAGCTTCTAAATAAGGCACATCCTTTCTCACAGTGCATGTATCTTCTCATAGGGCATCTTCAAGGCACGGAGGATTTTGTCCGACTGGTACAGGTTTGCGTGCATTACATGGCCTTTGGGTAGAAAGCGCCCAAATATCGTCATAATTGCGCCATAGCATTCTCTCGCCCAAGTTGAACTGAGCCTTCAGAGCCATTACTTGTGAGATGACATCCAACCGACAAAGCTCAAGCAGGTGCTCGTGGAGCGGACGCTTCAAGACTCCAACATTTCATTGAAGGCCTTTGCAGATTCCTCCATCTCCTCGTCCAATCCCGAGCATCATCATAGCCTTGCACCATGTTTTCCATCCCGTACCATGCTCGCCGGTGCAACGACGATCCACCTCAGCTCGGTCATGTTGGGCAGACTCACCATGAAATGTCCACACCATATAATCGGGCGAAACCACTCTTCCGCAGTGTTTGCCCATTTCAGCCTCTCGCCTTCTTTTCCCAATTGCCGACCGGAAACAGGGCACCAGGTTTTTTTTTGGCCATTTGCAATGCGGCTTGCACAAACCCCTTAGTTTTTGTGAACCATTCAGCGCCCATTTGTTCTCGACCAGTGACCGTATACATCCAAGCACGGTCACTCATCTTGACTTTCGAGCTACCGACACACAACAATTATATATGTAATTCACCATGTATATATTCATCGCTTGATCTACTTTGTCAATTTTATTACGCCCATGCAACCTACACTCTAATAGGTAATGATAGGTCTCATCTCACTGGTATGTAGATTGGGTTCATTTTTCATGATAAGAGTTCGATCCGACGTTATTTTGGCAGCATTTTTCGCCGCTCTCTCGATACACGCCTCGCAATAAACAGAGAGGATGTGTAACCGAGAACAACAGGGAGGCAATCGATTTAAATATATGCGCCGGATCCGAGCAAAGCATATGGGAAAACGAACCCAATCTACACATACTGGCTGTCCATGGATAGCGTTGGACAATTCGAAGAATCAAGGTTATAAATATGCAAATGCATGCATATTTATAACTATGACGCTTTCGAACGGGAGACACATATTGGTTACGATATCGATGATTCAAGACACATATATAGCTAGCTATCAAGTTTCATCGGAATAGATCAAATAATTAATGGGGAGGAGGAGTTGTCATTTGTGCTCACCCACGAACGAAGGGGCAGAGCTCACAAACACACGGCGAGGTCGTCGAACACCAAACCTCGCAGCGATGAAACAATCGCACAATTAAAACTACACGATCAACACAATTATATATGATGTTTTTCATAGCAAAATCGAAAAATATATGACCTAACTAATAATTCACAATATATATATGACCCCGCCGGCCTCGAAGGCCAAAGAACACCTTTTCGGAGGTGTCGGTGGTCGGGTGTCCTGTCGGTGTCGGGTGCCGGTCGGGTCGGGTGCTGCTTGTGGTCGGGGGTCGGGTGTCGGTCGATGTCGGGTAGTGCCGTGGTCGGTGTCGGGTGTTGTTTCGGGTCGGGTGTGGTGTCGGCGCTGTGGTGTCCGGGTCAGCCTGGGTCGGGTGTTGGGTCAGGCCTGGGGTCGGGGTGTCGGGTCGGGTGTCGGGTCAGCCTTTGGGGGTCGGGGTGTCGGGTCGGGTCGGGTGTCGGGTAGGGGTGTCGGGTCGGGTCGGGTCGGGTCGGGGTGTCGGGTCGGGTCTCGGGTCGGGTCGGGTCTGGTCTGGGGTGTCGGTCGGGTGCGGTCGGGTCGGGGGTACCGTGGTCGGGTCGGGTCGGGTCGGGTGTCGGGTCGGGTCGGGTCGGGGGGTCGGGTCGGGTCGGGTGTCGGGTCGGGGTCGGGGTCGGGGTCGGGGTCGGGTCGGGGGTGGGGGGTCGGTGTCGGGTCGGGGTCGGGTCGGGGTCGGGGGTCGGGTCGGGTCGGGTGTCGGTCGGGTGCTGGTCGGGTCGGGTACCGTGGTCGGTCGGGTCGGGTCGGGTCGGGGTCGGGGGGTCGGGGGGTCGGGTCGGGTCGGGTCGGGGGTCGGGTCGGGTCGGGTCGGGTCGGGTCGGGGTCGGGTCGGGGTCGGGTGTCTTCTTCTTCTTCTTCTTTTCCTTTTCTTCCTTTTTTCCTTTCTTCTTCTTTCCTTTCCTTTCTTCCTTTTTTTTTCCTTCTTCTTCTTCTTCTTCTTCTTCTTCTTCTTCTTCTTCTTCTTCTTCTTCTTCTTCTTCCTCCTTCCTTTTCCTCTTCTTCTTCTCCTCCTCTCCTCTCTTTCTTCTTCTTATACTAAACTAAATCTAAACCTAATACTAAACTAAAACTAAACCTATAAACCTAATACTAAACTAAAACTAAACCTATAAACCTAAAACTAAACATAAACCTAAAACTAAAAAACAGAAAAAAGAAAAAAGAAGAAGAAGAAACTCACCTGGGCAGCGGGGGGGGGGCGCCTGGTGGCGGCGAGGGTGGAGGAGGGGGCGGTGGGCCTGGGCGGCGGAGGAGGGGGCGGGCGGCTGGGCGGCGGGCGCTGGCCCGGCCGGGCGGCGGGGCGGAGGTGCTGGGCGCTGGCGTGGCGGCGCCAGACGCAGGGGCGGCGGGGCACAGGGGGGCGCTGGGTGGCGGCGGTGGGGGGGCGACGGGCGGGGCGCGGGGGCGGCGGGCGGGTGGTGCGAAGGCGCGAGAGGTGGAGAGAAAGAGAGAGAGGGGGGGGGCGCCGTTAACGCATGGGGCCTTCCTCTTGCCGCCCGCCACCTTTTGCCGCCCGCCAGAAGTTTTTTGCCGTCCGCTAGCGGACGGCAAAGAGGGCCCCGTTAGTTTTTTTTTTTGCAACTCGCTGGGGCCTCTTCTTGCCGCCCGCTAGCAGACGGTAACGATTTTGTTGCCTCATGAGCGGACGGCAAAGAAATGGCTGATGGTAATTTGGTCTTTGCCATCAGCCGCTTCTTTGCCGTCCGCTTTTGTGTAGCCGATGGCAAGAGTTATTTGCCGTCCGCCAGCGACGGCAAAGATCTCGCAGATGGCAAAGTAGCTGATTCCAGAGTGTATAAGGAACCCTTCCCGCTGTCATCTATACTTCGCTCTGGTTCCTTCCGCCTGCTCCCCCAACGACCTCGCAGGTACCGCTAACCTCTCGACGGTGAACCCTCGCAGTGCTCCCGCTGCATGGTCTTCGCTTGTCGCTACTCCCGCCGCCTCCTATGCTTAGATCCCATCCCCCTTGCCTCGAGGAGAGCCTCGAGGCAGCGTCTGCTGCTCTCTTGACCCGGAGGTCTCTGCTATCAGTTCAGGATTAGGGTCCGGCTCAGGAGAGGAGCCCGCAGCAGCACCGGCCGAGCAGTAGACCGTTAGAGTATCGCTATAGTCATGAGCATTATATATGGCTGTAATCACACTTGTCAAGATGCTTAATTTCTTGTATGAGGGTAGTAGACTCGTTGCGATGTTTACTTTCATGTTGGGAATATGTATAATTATGTTGGAACTTTTTATTCACCCCAGTTTTCATTTGTTGCTTTCTTCCGGGATTTGTCATTGGCTTTCCTCCCATTTGGAATTTTCTCATCATGGTATGCTATGTATTGGGAAAACAAAAAATAGGAAGACGCGTGGAGGCAGCAGCAGCCAAGCTTGTGAGGATGTCCCTGTCCGTCGCTCCACAAGACAGGCAGGACATTCCCCCGAGCCATACCAGCCAACTCCGCCTCCATCGCCACATCTGCCTTCTACCGATCAAGTCCTGCGAAAGAAAGAAGGAGCAACGACCTGCTGGGAATCCTGAAAAGTGTGCAAGTTATGGTTGGGCAGAATGGAAATCAGAATGGTCAACACTCCAAGCTGTCAGATTTTCAGCGAACCAATCCTCCCAGCTTCAGCCAAGTAATTGATCCCTTGGACGCCGACGACTGGCTAATGACCATTGAGAGGAAACTGGAGATTGCTCGCACTGAAGAAGGAGACAAGGTTCCCTTTGCAACGCATTATCTCGAAGGAGCTGCCGCTATATGGTGGGATAATTCTAAGGGAATATGGCCCGCGGACGAGGAAATTACTTGGAAAAAATTCAAGGATCATTTCCGCAAATACCTATTCCCACCGGGATCATGAAAATCAAGCAGCGCCGAATTTCTCGCTCTCACTCAAGGCAGCACGACCGTTAACGAGTATCTGGACAAATTCAACCATTTGGCCTGCTATTCTCTGCACGATGTTGCCACAGAAGAGCGGAAGATCGATCGGTTTCTTGGATGCCTGAATTAGCATCTCAGATGCACTCTCAGCATGTTTGATTTCCCAGACTTGATGACTCTGGTGAAGAAGGCCCTCATCGCAGAAAGGGAACACAAGCTCCTGCGACAACAAGCCAGCTGTTAATGACCACAAGCGCAAATTCGAGCCGAAGATGGATCTGCAACCCGTGCAAAAGGCTTGTACTTGGCAACAGACTCAAGTGGAGTACAAACCCAACTGGTAGCAGAATTTCAACAAGACTATCATTAAAGTCAAGAATTTCGTGACCAGCCCGGTGCGCGAAGATTGTCAGTGCAACAATGCATGCTTCAGCTGTGGTCAAACCGGACATTGTGCCAGATAGTGTCCCAAGAACAATAAGCACATAGCTCCATTTCATCCACAAGTCAACTACATGGAGCCGTATTACGCCCCAGATATGATCCAAGGGAAAATTCATCACATCTCTACGGACGAAGCCCAAGAGGACCCGGAAGTCGTCATTGGTATGTTTCTTGTTAATGACATACCCGCTGTCAGGGATATACCCCACGGTATAAACCACCGGATGTATGACCCAGCTGGAGCTTGGCGATTCACTAGCAACCCGCTTGGACCTGGCAGTTTACGATTCATTGGTAATCCGGCAGGCGGGTCAGAGGAGCGACAAGACCCGGTAGCCCAACGGGCGGTTCATGAAAGGCCGGTTCATACTATGGTGGGCCGGTTTACAAGGAAAGGCATAAGGAATATTCCCTTATAAAGGAAGCAAGACTAGGACTCCACTTGTAATAGAGTACTCCTAATCCTACTAGGACTAGTCATGTAATCCGCCCCTTCAACTTATATAAGGAGGGGCAGGGCACCCCAAGAGGGACAAGAAAGAAGAAACAATCTCTAGGGCTAGACACAAAGAGCCGGCTTACCGGCGATTCCCTCATGATCATAATGAGACCTAGCCACAATCAGCATGTAGGGTTATTACCGGATGATGTTTCCCGGGGCCTGAAGCTATCTAAATCCTTGTCTTATGTTGCGTCTCTTGATTCCGCCCAACCCCTCTCAAGCTACCACATAGATGCGTTGGCCTCGCGACTAAAGTCCTCACACTAAGGACATCTGCCGTGACAATTCCACGACAGTTGGCGCCCACCGTGGGTCATGCGCGCGGTGGTGTTGAGTTCTTGGAGGGATCTCTTTAAGGGATTGACAAGCTCGTGGTATGTCAGATGAAAATCGCCAGCATGAAAAGCACGCGGGATAACCCTGCGTGAGACAGCCTTGGACAAAGCCAACACGTTCACCGGTTTATATTCAGAATTATGATTGATTTGGAGGTTGGCAGATGCGAGTTTGAAGATTGAGAGATTAGGGTTGTGTACGCCGTCGCTGTTGTCCAAAAGAATCACCGAGACCGAGACTAAACTTTCTGTTTGCAGCTTTCCTACTCAGATTATGGGGCGGATACACCGAACCCGACGCGAAGCAATCCTGTGCCGTGGTTAAATTGCCGTAGTCCTTTGTTTTTCCTCCAATGGATCAAGCTGGATACACGTATGCAAGAGGGAGTACTAGTCCATGGAAGAATGAGTCAGCAAGTCATGTCAATGTGAAGCAATCATTACGTCAAGGCATCCTTTGATAAAGCAAAGGCTGAATCGGTTATTTACTTGCTGCGCTCGGACAAACGACTTCTAGGATTAATCTGATACACTTACAATCCATGCCAAAAAATTATATGAGTCGGCATCAAAGTCAAGACCGATCTAGTAGTCAAGATCATACTATTGTTGTGCTGATGTTCGTATAAAGTGGTTCATCAAGCATTTGAATGCTATCCACGTAAAAGCTCAGATTTGGAGGTGGAGAAATCTTTCCAACAAGCAACCAGTACGAGGAGCCAAAGTGAAAGAAGACCACGACTCGGTTTGGACAACTGGCCATGACTCGGAAACGGATACGGCCATGGTTTGGTTTCGAGCCGCCACCCGCCGGTTTCGCTTTGGCCAGAGCTTCAAGTCACGGCGAGTCCGAGTTGTTTCCTCCAGGGTTCCCAAGTCACCCATCCGAGCTGAACCGCCCCGTGCCAAGTCGCGGGACTCCATCGCCTCGAGCCGCTGCCGCTGCCCT
>JAHIAM010002747.1:50140-99743 GCA_021605205.1 Aegilops longissima
TACTCGTTGCCCGCGCCTTGAGCCGCCAGACGCCTTCACTGCTGCGGCCCTTGCCTCCGGCCGACTCACGCTGCCCGCGGCCGGTTTATGAATCACCGTGGCCGGTTTACGAGTCGCCCTGGTCGGGTCACCTCCACCGCTGTTATGACTCACTACATCGCCAGCCTGTGATGCTGAACCACCGCGACTCGCCTCTAAACCTACCAGCCTCCATCGACCACCTCTGCTTGGATCGCCATGCGCCGAGTCGCCGCCACCATGATTGTAACCTACTGTGGTGAGCCACTATCGCTGCCTCTGAACTTGAGCCGCCGTCGCCCGTGCCAGGCCAACCTCAACCTGCGAGTCACCTTCGCGGCCACAAGTCGCCTCGCCTCCGTTGCTCCGTTGCAGTCCTGTTTTTAGCCGCTGCCATGCTGAGCCATGTCGCCGCTGTCGCGATTGCTGTCTTGAGCCACCCACCGCTTCTGACTCCTGAACCGCCGGTGGCCTCCTCTCCAGCTGAGGCGCACGCTTTGAACCGCCCGTGTGTGATCTGTCGCGCCTCCGCTTCTCTACTGTGGTTTGCCTGAAAGTGCTCTTCCCCAGTCTACGTACAGCCGTTATGAGGACACGCTGCTGCTACTTCCCATGTGTTCATGTACCCCAGTTTAGTTTCAAAAACAAAACTCCAAAAGGCTCCTGCGATGGTGAGGGACAACGGCGGCCTCGTATTCTGGTCTGCATCCATGTGGTGTGGAAGGACGTGAGCAACATGCATTACTTATACGAGGAGATCAAAAGCTACTGTTGTTTTCTTCATCACATGAAGACAAAGACAAAGAAAGGGACAAAGGAGGAGAGGTCACGTGGAGCTGCGTCTGGTACTATTCAGAATCAACATTCATGTTCATCCGGCAAAAAATACCAGGTGTTATTTTTCCTATGTATTTTATCAGTACATGTTAATTCATCTGACAACAGTTACTCTGGCCTGTAATATTTTTATGCAGGACGGCTATTAAAAGAAAAAGGGATGGTATTATACCGTGGAGGCACGTTCGGCTGTGCCGCACAGCTTCACGGACACGCGTATCACGGTCCGGTTTACATCAACGCGCCGGCCGACTCGCCCGTCCGCACCGCCTTACAACGCCACGGACGAATCTCCTATCTGCCCTCGCGGCCGGTTCACGCGTCCACGCCGATTTACAACGCGGAGAACAATTTGCTCGTCCGCATCGGCTTACAACGCTACGGACGACTAATCCATTTGCTCCTACGGGTGACTCATTCGTGGTTCATTTTAGCTTCACCGTGGTGACCATCAACTCCACGGCGGATAATTTTCGGCCTAACATATCAGGTGACATCTATCTAAGTCTATTTTTGACACATATTGTTTTTTTGTCAAAAGAACAATTACTTTGGACCGTATATTTTGATATGCAAGACAATTATTTATTATAAAACATGATTTATACCATGGGCACGGAGCACGCGCTGGCAACGTCCTGCCCGGTGTTCATCCGTGTCACATTACACGGTGAATGGACGCGTGCAAGATGCCACCCTTACGACCCGGTTTATATCAGCTTGCCGGGGCCGCGCCTATGTTTGACTCGCCCGTCCGTACTAGCTTACAACGCCGTGACCAACTCATCTATCTATATCACCTTTGATGCTCTGGTCGTCTTTTTCGTCCGTCTCTCGCGGCCTGGTCTACATCAACATACCGGGCCGCACCTGTCTGCATGAGCTGTTTATTGAGTATGAGCAAGTCACAGCTTGGGTAGCCCGGTTTTTCTTTCAACAAAATGGAGGCAAATTATCATATACTATCAACCGCCGTCTACACTGGGTGGTTCAATGGGCAGGTGTACAAATCGCCGCCACTACAGTTTGGTTAACTTCAAATCACTAGTTGGAAGGAACCATTGGCCGAGTTGCTGACACGGCTCATTCGGGATAATTTACAACCCGCCGCAGTCACCTCAACCTTCTGTGGATTCACATCGTGCTATCAACACCAATGATATACAAGTTATGCCGGTTTATATCATGGTCAAATATGGAGAGTTTCAAGCCAACTCCTCGAGTCACCTTTGAGACTCGAGGGCTACGATGACATGACTTAGCAAATCTTGCCAGTTTCAGCAAATTTAAGAACCCCAGGACGATGGAGGGAAAGATAACCCGGTCCCGGAGGCTAATGTTATATTGATGAAAATTTAAAGGCCGTCAGAAAATTTCCGGCTTAGAAAGTATATGACAGTTACAAAAACTCGGCTCAGTGAAGATTTCCGGGTCATCAGAAAGGATTCCGGTTTAAAATCCGGCTCAAGGGAAGTCAATCTCACTGAAGCTCTCAAATATCCGGTTTACAATCTGGTTCAATGGAAATCTGTTCTCCCACAAAGCTCTGAAGCTCTCAAATCCGGTTTAAAAATGTCCGGATCAAAAAGGAATTAAGTTCTCGCAAGTTCGAGTTTAAAGGCCATCAGAAAATTTTCGGCTAAAAATGAAGATTGCGGTTTAAAATCCGGTTCAAGGGAAAGATGTCTCCCACAAAGCTTTGAAGCTCTCAATATCCGGTTCAAAATCCCGGCTCAAGAAGAATTTATCTCTTGCAAAAAATTAAAGGTTGCTGAAGAGGACCTGCTGCCATGATGCGTGGTTAAAACATGGGTATCCTTCTTTATTGGCTTATCATATTATTGATCACGTGGGGGCTTCTGTTCATAAAGAGGAGTCTGGTTTACCCCTTGATCCAGCTTATAAAGCTTTATATAAAAATCACTTGGGGGCTTGGTCGTATTCGAACCATAGCTACACCTCTTGATTGGCGCAATGCCACAAAATCACTTGGGGGCTTGGTCGTGTCCGAACCATAGCTACACCAAAAAACTACTTAGGGGCCAAAGAGAGTGTTCCAAAAGAATAACTCAAACATAGGCACCCACTGAGCACAGCTCAAAATGTTACTTGGGGATTCTTTGTTGTCGCAATGAACAAAGAATCTACACTTGTAATAGGCTATCAAGCCGCGGCTTGGAAGCCTGGTGTATACACCTAAAACCCCGGGTTAGCTTGCCTTCTTAAGTAAGTCACTCCGCCTAGGTAAACCTGGTATGACCCGTCGAATTTTGACAAGTTACTCTGATAAGACCCTGAACATTTCAAGTTAAAACGACGATTGGTTAAGGATTGAGGGCCATCTTAAAAGGCTTTGTGAAATGTTTAACTCAATGGCCTGGCAGCCATGAAAAGCCTCGAATTTGGGGCCTGGCAGCCCGTGAAAAGCCTCGACTGCAAGTTTTCATATGCTTTTATTTGCCAATTTTTTCTCCTTTGATGAGATTTATGATGTTTTTGATAAACTGGCGTTCATTGACCCGGCTCGGCTTCAACTATAAGTTGTCAGTACATGATCAGTTATAATCCGGCACTTATTGACTTGGTCTGGTTTCGACTACAAGTCGCCAGTATTATATATGGATAATCTGGTGTTTATTACAACCTGGTACAATTTTGTTATAAACCGGAAAATATGGGAGGAGTTATCAATTCTCAAGATTTGGATTATCACCCTTACTACAAAAAGTTGGTAAACCAACGATGTGATTCAATGTCACAGGTATGATATATTTCATATTTGATTATTCTTAAGTGCAGCCTTGGTTATAAACCCGGGTTATATGTTGGGCATTATGACCCCTCCGGCGGTAAACCACCAGGACACTTTAAACTTGTTATATGCAGAAACAGGTTGAATAAGTCGCCAATATGATGATAAATTATCCGGTGTTTATTAACCCGGCCAGGCTTTGGACTATAAGTCACCAGAATGATGATAAATTATCCGGTGTTTGTTAACCCGGCCTGGCTTTCGACTATAAGTCGCCAGTATGATGATAAATTATCCGGTGTTTATTTAACCGGCCTGGCTTGGGATTATAAGTCGTCAGTATATATTTGGATTGCGCCATTGGAATCATGTGCTCATAAATCATTGAATTATATTATTCAAATCTTCAAATAGCCAACATGGCTGGATTTTTATTATGGTTATCAATAACCAGTATTATGATTAAGGTTTTCAAAGTCGCTTTAGCGCCATGGCTATTATATTATCAATGAATATGATTCATTCTACAATGGAAGGAATGGTCCCGATTCGCTGCAGGCTTACAACCCGGCACTTGGGGGCTACATTATTCAAGTTGAGATTACATCAAATATGCAAGTCTCATGTCGTTGCAAGCATGCACCATGACACTTGAGGGCTAATGCAAACTCATTTTTTGCTCACCTTATTGAAAACCCGACTCATCACAATGTAATGAGCTGGCCCTTGGGGGCTACCAATTGCTCCTATCAACAATTCAAGGCACACAAACCTTATTCCATTGTATTGAAGGATCAACTGCTTAGTTGGTAAAGCACGAAGCTCTTAACCCTGTGGACGTGGGTTCAAGCCCCAAGATGAGGGTTACATCATATGATGTTATTTTCAGTGAAATATATATACAGTCCCAGCTCAATATTATCTTACTGAGCCGGCCCTTGGGGGCTACACGTTGTTGTTCAAATCTACATAATCATATTTATAAAGTCCCTGCCCATTATTGCATAATGACCCGGCTCTTGGGGGTTACACTGGTTGAAGTTTTTGAGTATAAGGCAATTACAAGTCCCAGGTTGATGCAAGCATGACAACCCGGCACTTGGGGGCTACATATATGGGGTATTCAGTATTTACTAGTGACTGAGATGAACAACAAGGATTTCTTCAAAGTGGCAGTACTTGTATTGAAGCAAATCTTAAAGCCATCACCTTGTTCTGTTCAAGACTTGGGAGCTACAGGTAATACGCATATAAAGGAGGAACATCTTCGAATCCTCAGTTTTGGGCAAATTAGGAAGATTAATTGTGTGACCCGGCGTTGGCAACAATCGTAACCTGGCGTCTATAAACGGTCATGACCCGGAATTATCAGTTTTTATAACTCGGCAATTTTGGCAATGATAAACCGGCAAGTTCTATATTTTCAAACCGGCTGATATCAGTTGAATATTTAAAGACCAATATTTTTGTCAAATCAAGAGCATTGAAGGCCGATTCAAATGGATTCTTTATTCACAAAATATCTTCTGCAAGCAAATTGAGTATGAAGCTGGCTTATTAACCCGAATTTTATAGAAGAAGGAAATGACAAGGAATTAAGGATGGTCAGGTGCCGGTTTACAATAATTCTTAACTTGGAAGCACAACCCGCCAAATTTGTTTCTTGTGTTTATGTTGCGGATTAGTTTAACATGGATAAATCCAAATTAAACTGGGGGCTAATGTCGGGGATATACCCCGCGGTATAAACCGCCGGATGTATGACCCGGCTGGAGCTTGGCGATTCACTAGCGACCCGCTTGGACCCGGCAGGCGGGTCAGAGGAGCGACAAGACCCGGTAGCCCAACGGGCGGTTCATGAAAGGCAGGTTCATACTATCGTGGGCCGGTTTACAAGGAAAGGCATAAGGAATATTCCCTTACAAAGGAAGCAAGACTAGGACTCCACTTGTAATAGAGTAATCCTATTCCTACTAGGACTAGTCATGTAATCCGCCCCTTCAACTTATATAAGGAGGGGCAGGGCACCCCAAGAGGGACAAGAAAGAAGAAAAAATCTCTAGGGCTAGACACAAAGAGCCAGCTTACCGGTGATTCCCTCATGATCATAATGAGACCTAGCCACAAACAGCATGTAGGGTTATTACCGGATGATGTTTCCCGGGGCCCGAAGCTGTCTAAATCCTTGTGTTATGTTGCGTTCTCGATTTCGGCCAACCCCTCTCAAGCTACCACATAGATGCGTTGGCCTCGCGACTAAAGTCCTCACACTAAGGACATCTGCCGTGACAATTCCACAACACCCGCCGTAATTTTATTTGATTATGGGGCTTCCCACTCTTTTATTTCGCGGGGTTTTGCTTCCCAAAATAGTTTTCCTTGCTCAATTTTGGGAAAGCACATGCTGGTACAATCCCCAGGATCCCTACTCCGAAGCAATCTCGTTTGCCGAAATTTGGAAATTGACATCAAGGGCGTCAAGTTTCCAACATCATTGATAATCATCGACTCCAACAAATTGGATGTCATTCTGGGCATGAATTGGTTAACCCAATACCAAGTCTGCATCAGCTATGCGACCAGAGAAGTTACCCTGAAAAATATGGAAGGTCGCACCACAAGTTTTTATGCCTGCAAGCGCATACCCACAGAAGATTTGGTTTTCGCAGCCGGCAGAAGAGGTGGAATTAATTCCAGTGGTCAGTGAGTACCCAGATGTATTTCCTGAAGAATTACCAGGTATGCCACCCGACCGCGAATTGGAGTTTGCAATTGACTTGGTGCCTGGAACCACTCCGATACACAAGAAATATTACCGGAAGCCTTCCTCAGAATTGGCGGAATTGAAGAAACAACTGGATGAGATGCTGCAGAAAGGATACATCCGTCCAAGCTCTTCACCATGGGGTTCACCAGCGATCTTCGTGGACAAAAAGGATGGCAGTCTATGAATGTGCGTAGACTACCGGCAGTTGAATGACGTCACCATCAAAAACAAGTATCCACTACCAAGGATTGACGATCTGTTTGATCAACTCAGTGGGGCTCAAGTATTCTCAAAAATTGATTTGAGGACTGGATATCATCAACTCAAGATAAAGAAAGAAGATATTCCGAAGACCGCGTTCACCACTCGGTATGGTCTTTACGAATATAGCGTGATGTCCTTCGGCCTCACCGACGCCCCTGATTTCTTTATGCATATGATGAACAAGGTGTTTATGGACTTCTTGGACAAATTTGTGGTGGTATTCCTTCATGACATCCTCATTTGCTCCAAGAGCAAGGATGAACAAAAGGAACATCTTCGAGCAGTTCTGCAAAGGCTTCGCGACCATCAACTTCATGCCAAATTCAGCAAATGTGAGTTTTGGCTCCAACAAGTGGGTTTCCTCAGGCATGTCCTCTCGGCAGAAGGAATCTCAGTGGACCCAAGCAAGGTGAAGGATGTACTTGATTGGTCTGCACCCACAACAGTCTCAGAAATCCATAGTTTCCTTGGACTAGCCGGATATTATCACCGTTTTATCGAAGGATTCTCCAAGATCGCCAAGCCAATGACCGAGCTTCTAAAGAAGGATAAGAAGTTCGTATGGGCTGAGGACTGCGAACGAAGTTTCAATGAGTTAAAAATCAGGCTGACATATGCACCAGTATTAACACTTCCAGACATCTACCGCAGTTTTGATGTCTACTGCGACGCATCTAGAAAAGGACTTGGGTGTGTACTCATGCAAAATGGCAAAGTGGTGGCTTATGCATCTCGACAACTGCAGCAACACGAAGGAAACTATCCTACTCATGATTTGGAATTGGCCGCAGTGGTGCATGCTTAAAAAATCTGGAGACACTATCTGATTGGAAAGAAGTGCCAGATATTCACCGACCATAAGAGTCTCAAGTATATATTCACTCAGCCTGATTTGAACCTTCGACAGCGAAGATGGCTCGAATTGGTTAAGGACTACAACCTCGGGATGAATTATCACCCGAGCAAAGCTAATGTGGTGGCTGACACCCTCAGCCGCAAACCAGCCAACCTTAATGCTCTAATGGATTCCTTGCCTCCAGAGCTTTATGAAGAAATCATGCATCTCAATTTGGTAATCGCCGACACCGTCTTGCCAATATATTGGAAGTTGCCCCTACTCTCGAAGAAGAAATCAGCAGTGCTCAAGCGAATGATAAGATGTTAAAAATATATGTTTAGAAGATGCACCAAGGGCGTCCACCAGACTTCTCTATGGATCAGCAAGGTTCTCTAAGGTTCCGAGGAAGACTTTGGGTACCCAACCAAGGAAGTTTGAAGAAGAAAATATTGGCAGAAGCGCATGAAGCACCAAACTCAATTCACCCCGGTGATACCAAAATGTACGAGGACCTTCGTCAGGTATTTTGGTGGGATGGAATGAAAGACATTGCATACTTTGTGGCCTGTTGCGACGTATGCAATAAAGTAAAGGCGGAACACCAAAAACCCGTCGGACTCCTCCAGCCTCTACCGGTATCCCAATGGAAATGGGATGATATCTGCATGGATTTCATCACCGGACTACCAAGGTCTCCTCGAGGAAACGACGCAATATGGGTCATAGTGGACACCTTAACAAAGGTGGCACACTTCCTTCCTATCCGGACCACATACCGTGGAAATCAACTTTCACAGCTGTATGTATCAAGAATCGTCAGTCTGCATGGAGTACCCAAGACTATCACCTCCGACAGGGGATCTCTCTTCACCTCCGCATTTTGGTCCTGACTACATCAAGCCTTGGCGACCGCCCTGAAATACAGCACAGCTTATCATCCTCTGACAGATGGACAGACTGAGCGAGTAAATCAAATACTCGAAGATATGCTCCGAGCATGTACATTGGCCCAAGGGACCAAGTGGGAAGACTGTCTGCCCAAGCCGAGTTTTCCTACAACAACAGTTTCCAGGCCAGCTTAAAGATGTCACCCTATGAAGCCATGTATGGCCGGAAATGCCGCACTCCATTGAACTGGTCTCAAACCGGAGACAGTCGCATTTTTAGGAATGACTTAATGCTCAAAGCGGACAAGCAAATCAAGGAAATCCAAGACAGACTGCAACTGGCCAAATCCCAACTGAAGAGCTACTATGATGCCAAACATCATCAGATCAGCTTCGAACCCGGAGAACACGTATATCTGCGAGTCACCCCTATGAAAGGACTCAAGAGGTTTCAGACCCACGGAAAATTAGCACCCAGATATATCGGTCCATTCCCCGTCATGGCTAGAGTCAGAACAGTTGCATATCAGTCGGAATTGCCACCGGAACTATCAGAAGTACACAACGTGTTTCACATATCACAGCTAAGGAGATGTATCTCGCCACTGGAGAAAAGGACTGATATGCAGAGATAGAATTGGCTAAGGATTTGACCTATGAGGAAAAGCCAATCAGAATATTGGATCAGACAGAAAGGGTCACTCGAAGCAAATAAATAAGGTTTTACAAGGTTCAGTGGGAGCACCGCACCGAAGAGGAAGCAACCTGGGAAACAGAGGAATTTTTAAGGACTGCATACCCAGAATGGTTTTCCCAAGCAACCGAATCTTGAGGAAGAGATTCATCTTAAGTGGGGGAGGTTTCTGATAGCCTGGATTTTTGCCTTCTCTCTTTTTCCGGACTTGTCTTCTCTCTTCTTCCGGACTTGGTTATTACCGTGGTTCTTGCCCTGACTTGATTTGGATTTTAGAATCATTTCAAATGGACTTGTCACTTGGGCATACCCTTGACTTTCACCCAAGTGACCTATCTACCTTATTCCTCTAATATATCCCCAAAATAATCAAATGAATATTTTTCATAGAAGAAAATATTCATTTTCCTTTCTGAAATTCAATTCAGAAACTTGTGCTCCAAAGCAACCCCAATTTTTCTTGCTCAGAAAAATCTGAAATGATTCTTGAATATTCTTAGAACCTTGGCACACCTTTCCATGCAAAAATATTGCATCACTTTTTGTAATATTTTTACTGTAGAAAATCTTTTCACTTCTGGACCAGAAATGCACTTTGTACAGCAAGTGCATTTTTCCTTGAGCTTTTGGCCCTGAGCTTTATTGAGCTTAAACACCCTCCAAAGAAACCCTAAACCCCAGGAGATCAGCCCTAATGGCCTTCTAGAAGGTGGCTTAACTTGGCGACCAAATTTCTGGTCAGAAAGTTGTCAGCTTAGTTGAGTCCAATCTGGTTGGCCTGGGTATGAACCATCACCACTCCTAGACTAAACACTGCATGGACGAACACGTAGAAAAGATTTGGCAGCTCCTGGGCGTCGTTTAGCCATGCCAGCTTGGTGACCGTGCGAGGACACGACGCCTGGCAGCGTCTCGACGCGGTCATGCTGGCGCTTTCCTCTCTGTTTCACGCGTGCTCGTTCCAGCGCTCGCCGACGACTGCCGCGCCATGCGGCAACCCCGACCCATCACCCTTGGCCTCTCCCTGGCGCTCGCTGACGCCAGAGCCGCCACGGCAAGCACGGGCACGCCACGGCCAAAATGCCACAGTGCGCGCGTGCGCTTGTCCACTTCCTCAACCGCCTCTTGTGCTCGTCCGTGAGCGTGGGAAAGCTCTTGCGTTGACGTTGAGTGTTTGCCCCCTCGCGTTGGAGCTTCTCGTCATCATTCGCCGCATGTCCAGAGAGCTCCGGCGGTGACACGTCCCCCTCCCTCCCCTCGATTTCTAGCCAAGCACCACGACACACCACCTCTACGAACACGTAGACGAGCAGCAGCTCGGTCGGGCAGGCCTCTGGTCGTCGCCCCGACCAGAGGACTCCGGCGATCCCCGCAGTACAGCCACCGCTCTCCGGTGCCTCTCGAGCTCAAGAAGTTGCTTGGGCGGGGCATTGGGGACCTGCTGGTACTGCCTAGACACCACTGATCCCTCGGAGCCGCCTCTAGCCGTCGTCGTCAACCTCTCCGGCGAAACCCGTCCGCCACCGTAGCTTGCGAGCTCAACAGCGAGCAGCTCCCTCCACCCCACGCCAAGCCACGGGTACGGGCAGGTGCGCCACGAGCCCCGCTTCAATCCTATCCCTCTAGCCTAGCCCCAAACCCCCTCGTCGCCGGCGTGAGCTCCGGCGAAGCGCCGCCCCTCTCTGATCTCGATGCCCCTCTCTCTCTCTCCTGACGGGTGGGGCCCAGTGTCAGCCTCACCACTCGCGCCCGAAGCGGTATGAGTGAAGGCGCACTCCCGCTTTACGCCTTCGACGTCACCCTCCCAGGATTTCTGTTTAATTCAAATATTATTCAGAAATTTGACTAAACTTTGACCAGATACCATTTCTAAACCATAAGTCCAAATGATTTGATTTTTTTGCATTGTCTTTGTTTCAGAAAGCTCTAGCAGCACACCAAAAGGTGGATTTTTCCTTGCTGCCTAGAATTTCTGGTGATTTTCAGAATGTGTTTTGACAATTATTTTTGTGGTTTTAAATTCTTTTCAGAAGGAGAAGCTTGTCTCGAAGCAAACCAAGAGGGGTGTGATCCTCCTCTACACTAAGGCAAGCCACATCAGCATTTGGATGATGTTATTTCAATATCTATGATTTTCTACTTGAATATGATTCTTATTTGCATTTAAAATTTGATAAATAACTTTGGTAAATTGCTAGTTACTTTATTATGCTTGATATACCTGTTTTAGTTACTCGTCGAATGCATGAACTTGTGTGGTTAAGTAGAGTAAGATTTTGCACTATACATATTGCTATGGAAATTAATGGTAGTTATTTTACTAAGTGATATTTTCAGTTAAATAAAGAACTACCAAAAATATTGCTTGATAATAAAAATGAGTGATAACCAGAGAGTTTTGATCTTTAGTGTTGCAAGATAATTATGTGCTTAAGCTTGATCCATGAATATGAGTTGTTTTCTTTACATGACGAGTAGTTGCATGATTTTTTCTGTATTATATCATGTTAATGATAAAAAGTTTTTATCAAAGTTAAACTTGATTAAGTTCAACTTAAATATGATGTTGATCACATCATGGTGCCACTGTATCGGGTTTTTAATTCAGTGCGACCACATTTACCTTGTGGGAAGGTCTTGATTCGGTCCTTTGTTGTGGCTCTCACCAGTGCCTCCCGCGAGGGAAGATTATGGCCATGCATACCCTGGCCCGGTAGGCAGACATAACCTTGTGTGCTCGTTTTTGTTTTTATGCTACCTTGTCCCCGTTCAGGACCGTTTTGCCACGACGGTGGCCGTTGGTGTCTTTGGTAGACACGGGGCCACCCAAGACCTAGCCTTGAGAGGGAGTTGGTCGGAGTGGCCGGGGAGAGTGCATGACAAAGGGAGGGTTTCGTCGGAATGCTTTGGTCCACCCGAATGGGAATGCGAGGCCAGGTGTTCTGTAGTGTGGGCAAAGTGCGCTACCTCTGCAGAGTGTATTTAATCTATCGATAGTCGCGTCCTCGGTTATGGGCAAAACTCGTGAGTAAGTCACACCGTGGATCAACTTTTCTAATAAATCTTGCAAACTAAGTGATTGTTGTGATGCATTGGTTCGTGGTGAATCATGAAATCTTGAGGTGTTCATGAGTGATTAGTTTCAGGTGTGGCCCCGATATGGTCACTGTGTGGTTACGAGGTAACCGTTTGTTAAGCGAGTCCGTTGGACTCAGTGCGTGTATCATTTGTTTTCCATTGGTAGTACTTTTTGCATTGCATTAACCTGATTAAATATCATGATATTGTCTGTCATCATGCTTATGTTTGTTGTGAGCTTGCAAGTACATTCAATGTACTGACCTGGCGTGTTATGCCAGCTTTCAGGCAAGTCGATTCGCATCGGAGCACATCTCGTGTCTAGGTTGTGTCCACGTTGGTGTCCCTGTGCTATGGAGTGCCACTTCGTTGTTCTTCCGCTTCCGCGTAGTTCGTGTGATCGAGGCCCCGTCATGTTCATTAAATAATGTACATACTGTTCAGCAGCACCGTGTGTGCCGCTTGGTCTCGAATTGTCACAGCTCTAGCATTAGCCTTGCTTGTCTTTGCATCATCATCTTGCATCATGTTTAAATTCCTAAGAAACTTGAAATGAGGAAAGTGAAAGCCTTAGAAATCAATTTAAAAGAAGGGCAAGAACCCTTTAAATTGCATTCATTGTTCCAAAATGCCTTCATAAATGTTTGTTAATTTTGGCAAGGCTTTGAGACCAAACCAAAAATAGGGAACATTTTTGTGGAATATTTTAGGCACTGAATTTAAATCACTATCCTATTTGAATTTGGAAATATACCCAAATATATATAGGATATATCTCCAAATACCTCTGATATATTTTATGTGCATTTGGAAAAGTCCATTTTGCAACATGAAATTATTAGAGGATAATTGACAATGTTTTTGAAACTGTTTTGAATTTTAAAAGCAGTGGCAAAGATAAAATAAAAACAAACAGAACAAAAAAATAGAAACAGAGAGAGAGAGAGAGAGTTACCTGGACTTACCTCTGCAGTCCACCTGGCGGCCCAAGTGGCCGGCCCAGCCCACCACCGCCTCCTTTCCTGTCGTCTTCCTCCTCTGCCAGAAGGACGGGCGCGTGCTCGACGCTACAAGACTGCAAAGGCGGCCACCTCCACCCTGCCTGGCTGCCCCATCGTCGCTCTGGACCCTCCCCGCGACGCCACGCAACCTCCCTGACCCCCCCTCGAGCTCTCTCCCGTGCCTCTCCCCTCCTCTGGTCCTCTCTCCCTCTCGCGCCGAGCACCACCGTCGCCGTCGCCCGCTGTCCCCGTGGCCACCGAGCTCCCCTCGCCTCTCCGAGCAGTCCACGGGCTCCGCCTCCATCTCCCGCGTCTCTCCGTCAGCTCGCACAACTCCGGACGCCGTGCCTCGCCCTCTACCCCGCCATCTTCGTCGTCTCTGCCCCGAGATCGCCGGCGGCCACACGACCTCATCATCCCCTTCCCGAGCTCGCCGAGGCCACCGTAGCAACCGCCGTGAGCTCCTCTCTCTTTCCCCCTAACCCCGCTGCTCCTCTCGCCCTCTAACTGCGACTCCCACCGTGGCCAAATCCCGCTGCCGCCCGGGCTCGTTGTCGGAGTTGCTCCGGCGACTTTTTGGTCGTGCCAGCATGTTCAAAGAGTTTCTGGGCACGCGTATGTATCGTAGGCATCAAGAACCAGTCGATTTGCACACCGCAGCGACGAATCAGTCATCACCCGAACTCCGGCGCCGCCCCGAGCTCGTTTCCGGCGAGCTCCGGCCGTCCCCGCTGCCGCCACATGCAACACTGGATGCGGGTGAGCTCCAGCTCCCCGTAGATGGCCTCGGCTGCCCGTTTTGTCGCCGGAGAAGCAAACCCGAGGCTCGCCGCCGCGACTGGCCTCGCCGGCGTGAAGTCGCCGGCAGGTTTGACCCTGCTGGCCAGGGGTTTGACCCCCCCGCTGACCGAGTTGACCTGGGTGGGTCCTGTTGACCCACTGGTCAATGACATGCGGGCCCCGCCCGGCTAATTAATCTAGTTTAGGTTTAAATTTTATTAGTTTAACCTAGGTTAGTGCTAATTAAACTAGGTTAGTTTAGTTAGAGACTGACCAGTGGACCCCACTGGTCAGGTTTGACCCGGACCAGCCCTATTGACTTGCTGACATCACCCTGACGTCAGGCTGATGTAGTAATTACTTTCTAGAATTTTGAAATAAATCAGAAATGATTTATTATTTTCATAAAATACCCAAAACTTCTAAAAATCATATAAAATCAACCGTAACTCCAAATGAAATAAATTATATATGAAAAATTATCAGAAAAATCTAATCTATCCATCTGTACCATTTTCATGCATGTTAGAACAACTTATGGCTGCTGTTTAGACCAAATCTTATAAAGGGCATTTAAACCTTCACACATGAAGTTGAATTTGAACATAGGGTTCAAACCAACTTCATTTAACCTGTTGCTAGTTGCATTAACTCAAATCACAGCATATTGATATGTCACGATCATGCATCATATTGTGCATTGCATTGATTGTGTTTCCTTCTCTGTTGCCGGTATTTGTCCCCTCTCGATAGACGTGGTTTCGACGATGAGATCGATGACACCAATGAAGAACTATATTATCTTCAGAAGTGTCACGCAAGCAAAACCCCCTTGTTCATTCCGATACAATCCCACTCTCTCGCTCCTGCTCTATTTTACTGCATTAGGACAACAACAATTCATCTGTTACTTGCTGCGGTAGTTGAACCCCTTATCCTCTGCATGACCTGTCATTGCCACCGTAAATAGATGAAACCCACTAGCATGAGTAGGAGTTGATTGAGCCATGATGTGCCTACTCATTCATGCTTGTTTGTCGTGCCTGCTATTGCTTAGAGTTGTGTCAGGTCTGATTCATCGGGGATGAATTGGAATGCTGGTGAACATGTCCTACTGTGTGTGAGCTAAGTGTGTGAACACGATTTGGTAAAGGTAGCGGTGAGAGGCCATGTAGGAGTACATGGTGGGTTGTCGCGTTGAAGCCGTCCTCAGGAACTGAGTTATGTGTTTGTGATCCATGAAACAGCTACTACCATGCATTGGGCCCTGAAATATGACCCCGCTCGACTACTTGATCACCCTTGTCCTCTGTCCAGGAGTTGCAAGTAGTTTCTGGTGTTTGTAGTATGCTGGGGGCCCCACACAGCGCTGACCGCAGGTGTGGGCTGTGTTGCGGTAGGCACGTGGCCGGGCATGTCGGCGCCCGTTTGGTGTCTCGGAACCCTGTACACATCGTTCGGGGCCGTATGTGGAAACCTCGGCCGGACTCCCTGCAGATGGAACCTGAATAGGCGATAAACCTGGACTAGAGACTTGAGTGTTTAGGTAGCTCGTGGTCTACACCCACGTCGGCTTTCGCTTGAAGTATGCCGAGCACATGTCGTGTGCAGACGCTAAGTGGTGGAAACATGTATGAAGAAGTACACCCCTGCAGGGTTATAAATGATCTATTCGAATAGCCGTGTCCGCGGTAATGGACTTCCGGGTTGCCTATAACAGTTCATAGATAACTTGAAGTGGATACTCTAAAACTCGCAAGATAAGCGTGAGTGCTATGGATGGCGTTTCTCGTAGGTTGACGGGAGCGGATCCATAGTGGTGTATTGCATGGTGAATATGTGGACTCGTGTGCGCCACCTCAAAGAGTTACTTGCAGTCGTAGTTCAGGATAGCCACCGAGTCAAAGCTGGCTTGCTGCAGTCAAACTCCATCACCCCCCTTTATTGATACCGATGCATATGTAGTTAGTTCTGATGTAAGTCTTGCTGGGTACATTTGTACTCACGTTTGCCTATTTTATGTTTTTGCAGAGAGACGCGGCCTCGATAGTAGTTCCGCGTGGACTTGACGCTTAGCTTGTTACCTCAGCTACGATCTTGTGCCCTCGGCAGATCTCGGTAGATAGTCGGGCTTCTCAGCCTTTTTCATTTGTAGATGTCTCGTACTCAGACATGTTAAGCTTCGCATGTGCTTGTTGCTTGTATGTTTCAATGTTGGGTCATGAGACCCATGTTTGTAATATCTCGCTCCTCGGAGCCTAATGAATTATACTGGAGTCGTAGAGTTATGTTGTGATGCCATGATGTATTTACACATATCGAGCATATTGTGTGTATGATTGAAACGCTTGCTATGTGTGGGATCCGACAATCTAGTTGTTTATCCTTGGCAGCCTCTCTTATGGGGAAATTTAGTCTAGTGCCTCCATGAGCCATAGTAGTCCGCTACAGCCCGGTTCACCGGAGTCCTGCTAGCCCAAAGACTACCGCCGTGACACTTGATCTGGCGGGCATGTGTTTCACTTCGCTCGTGGTTCTGTCCCCTCGGGAAATGTGACGCGTTACATCCGAGTCGTGCCTAGCTCTGCTACAGCCGGGTTCCCTGAGTCTCGTTAGCCCAAGGCTACAGCCCGGATTTACACGCCATGACCGACATGCTCCAAGTTGATTCATGTATGCCTGTCCCCATAGGTTAGTGCCGCTTTGGGTTCACGACTAGCCATGTCGGCCCGGTTCTCTCGTCATATGGTTGCTAGCGACACTATCTTATACGTGAGCCAAAAGGCATAAACGGTCCGGGCCATGGTAAGGCGACACCTGGGAATACCGTGCGTGAGGCCGCAAAGTGATATGAGGTGTTACCGGCTAGATCGATGTGACTTGGAATCGGGTCCTAGCAGCGTTGGTATCGAGCCCGATCGCTCTGTAGGATTACCAAGCCAAACTGGTGAAGTTGTGTCTAGAAATGCTTTAGTTATGTAAGGGAATTGATTGCGAAGGGAACGAAGGCTCTTTTTACTCCTTATACCTTATGCCCTTCTGATCTGAGTCATCCTCTTCTCTTCTACGGGGATTAAGAACTAGGCTTCTCATCTTTCTATCAGGATCACGTGTTACTAATCCGTAGACTTATAGGATTGATGGTTACAAGCCTCATTTCAGTTTCTACTACTTCCTTGTGTTGACCATTGATTACGGAACCTTGATATTGTCATGTTGAGTGGTTAAGCCACTATTTTGCAGGATGTCTCAAATCTTTTGAGTATTTACAGCCGTTATGTTGTCCGAGTCATCCCAGGTTTCCAAATAGTCTGATGCATTTATAAATTCCTTCTTTCCATTCTCGATGTTCCTTTGGGCCAAATTAAGCACACTAATCGGTCTGTTGAGGTACTCCGTTGCCTTGACATATATGTTGGACCTATTATTATGACCCTAGGCGTCTTAGAGAGCCACCTGATACTCCATCCATGTTTTGTGTTCCGGTGTGATGATTCTGGCCACCATTCTCGAAAGCATCCCGTGATGCCATTTAGTAGTAGGTATTCTACTCTTGGGTTCTTGGCCCAAGATTTACTCTACTTACCTTGTGTTGATAGTGTTGCTCGTACCTTTAGGATATTAGTGACCTTTGCGATAGTCCTCGAGGTCCGTGGTATTTCCTTCTTCCAAATACCATGAACTGTTTATGGCAGTAGTTCCTTTGAACCAAAACATCACAACCAGGGTGCTCTTGAGGAGTACTCCATTCATATTGTGATTCTGCCAGTTCTTCCTTTCTGCATGGGTTACCCGGAAGAAATATGTTGAACTCGTTCGACATGCTAATCTATGCATCCACAACTCAGAAAGTTATATGTTCCTTGAGTTGTCCCTCTTTAGTTGTTTTCTGACCTTCATCTATCAATTGATAGCCAAGAGTATGAGTGCATTCGTTCATTGATGCCTATTATTCTTGCGGTCTGTCAAGCTGTTCTATTTCAGAATGACTAGAAGAAACAAACTCCAGTACCTCATCCATATAGGATTGGGTCAAAGCAGTTGTGTTCCGCGGATCAAATATTAATCCAGCTTTTGTTCTGTTCTACCTTGGAGTATTACCATCTTTATATTAAGATTATCATGGGAATTGCACACCATCCTATGAACTCTTGATGCAGTGATACTTCTCGCCATCATTTTTCATTCCTCAGTCCCGTGTTGTCGCAATCGGAATGCCGACAAGTGAACCATGATGTGTGAAATCAATACTCCTAGCAACCATGTTGCTTGGTAGTTAATGGACATTAATATCATTCTTAGCGTGTTGGTAATCGAATCATCACCCTAAGGTTTATCATCCTACCTAGTCCTTATTTCTAGTGCACTCCTCGATCAATGAGTTAGGATTGTGTCAATCCCTCACTCTTTTGATCATATCATCTTGCCCTGAAAAGCAAGGTTGTTCTCGAGCTTAGTAACATATCGGTGGTTCATGATTTTTCGAATATCTTCTCGGAAGTATTACCAGGTTGTTCCCTGACCGTTATGTTGAGCTCGTGATCAAGTTGGTTTTCCTCTAAACCAGCCATTTTCCAAAAATCTGTGTTGGATACCCCTGAACTGGTTGGTTAAGCTAAACAACAACTTGGAGAGTTGGAAGATAAAAGCTTGTCTAACTTAGTTCATCACTAAGGGATATCCTTTGTGTGTGTGTGTGTGTGTGTGTGTGTGTGTGTGTGTTGATGAAAGATGATATCTTCACCGATTGGTCCCTGTGATCAGTGGTTGGACCTATTCACTTATCAAAACTTTGATTTGAGGATGGGCTATCTTCAAATCAAATCAGAACCAACGATATTCGTAATGTTGTCTTACTCGTGGTTGACCCCTTGAGCATACACCATTACATCTTTTGGTCTGACCAATGCTATCACCGTGTTCACATGATGGTGGAAGTCCAAAGGATATGGAATTCGATGAGTTGTCATTGAGCCCATCAGCAGCATTTTGTCTCCCCCATGATTCATTTTGAACATCAACTTAGTGTTGGAAACTTTGTAAGCAATGCCTTCGTGTTCCATTCATGAAGCTTATGCTTGGATGGAAGAAGTGACTTCCTCTAATTCATCTGCACTTGATGCAAGTTGCCGCCGTGAGTTCGAGAAAGATTGTTTTTGTTCCCTCTGGTACCATCCCAAGTCATTCATGCATGTACGAAGTATGCTATGGTTTGACAGGCTCGCTACCTCCATTCCATATGTATCTCCTAGTACACCAAGCCACCTATGGACTTGTTCAAGAAACACGGAGTCTGTTCTAAGGTTAATCCTTTGGACTTCCACGCGTGGAGACTTCAATATCCTTGATGATGGTTCCCCGCCTGAGCTCGATAGTGTTTTATTATAAGACTTCTACGTGGGCATGCTTGTCTTGGGCAGCATGTTCACAGGTTTGTAGCAGAATCAGCTCTTGTTTTGGAGCTTGCTATCGTAGTTCATTTCCCGAGAATCTCGCAACGTCATCTCGTCGATTTGTGTTGCAAACTTTCTTTTCGCATGCATCGTCGAAATATTCCGTTACCAACCAGATCTGAATCTCAGGCAGATATGATGGTTGGAACTTTTCCAAGATCTATTATGTAGGTCCCGACAAGGTTGATGTCTGGCCGACAAACCTAGCCGGAAGATCTATCATTGTAGTATCTTGATTGAACTATTTGACAATCTTCTCCATGAGGATCTCGTGCGACTTATTCTAGAAGTTGCTTCCTAGGGATTCTTGTGCTCTTAGTTTCTTCGATTAAGCTATAACCATTCAAACGGTGGAATCACCCTCGTTGAGTTATTCCCAGTTACCAGAATCATTCCCAGTATTTGCATTTTGTTCCCAGCTTGCACCCGTCATTCTGTCAGTCTGTCATGGTCCCATCCATTTCCGGTGATAAGCAAGAGTCATCCATTGCGTTGTCTTCAACAAGGTAGTCCACATCGTCCATTCTGGTATGGGTATGCCATTCCTTCGAATTCGTTCACACGATCGTTTGTGATTGCCTTAGGCTGGTACAAAGAATTTCAATGATCTTGTATCAAAAGTAATTCTTTTTGCCGCTTAGGGGAATAGTTCTTCGAGTCACCTTCCCTGAGGTGCCCCGTTTCGTAATCATGGAAAATTCCCTCGCTACTTTGGAACCCTCGTCAAATTGTTTCTTCTGTCGCTCCTGATGCATGTCTTGCCTCTCAGCTCCAGAGATGTTTCTATGTCTCATTTCGTGAGTTGATCTTGTGATCACTAAGATGATCCTAAATTGCTCGAACCTCAAGAAGATCGATTCTTCCAAAATCCTCCCTTTCTTGTCGTTGTCATCTTGGATGTAGTTCTCAAAGCAAGACGTCGAGATCAAGGTGATGCAATGAATGAATACCCTCGAGAAAGACATCTGGATCGTGAAGATTGTGTTAGGTTGTGTCCCTCTATCTTCTTACCTCACGACTTGAATCTCGGGATGAGATTCTTGTTTAGTGGGGGTGAGTTGTCATAGCTCTAGCATTAGCCTTGCTTGTCTTTGCATCATCATCTTGCATCATGTTTAAATTCCTAAGAAACTTGAAATGAGGAAAGTGTAAGCCTCAGAAATCAATTAAAAAGAAGGGCAAGAACCCTTTAAATTGCATTCATTGTTCCAAAATGCCTTCATAAATGTTTGTTAATTTTGGCAAGGCTTTGAGACCAAACCAAAAATAGGGAACATTTTTGTGGAATATTTTGGGCACTGAATTTAAATCACTATCCTATTTGAATTTGGAAATATACCCAAATATATATAGGATATATCTCCAAATACCTCTGATATATTTTATGTGCATTTGGAAAAGTCCATTTTGCAACATGAAATTATTAGAGGATAATTGACACTGTTTTTAAACTGTTTTGAATTTTAAACGCAATGGCAAAGATAAAATAAAAACAAACAGAACAAAAAAATAGAAACAGAGAGAGAGAGAGTTACCTGGACTTACCTCTGGAGCCCACCTGGCGGCCCAAGTGGCCGGCCCAGCCCACCACCGCCAACTTTCCTGTCGTCTTCCTCCTCTGCCAGAAGGACGGGCGCGTGCCCGACGCGCGCGCACCACAGTGCGGCCACCTCCACCCTGCCTGGCTGCCCCATCATCGCTCTGGACACTCCCCGCGACGCCACGCAACCTCCCCCCCCCCTCGAGCTCTCTCCCGTGCCTCTCCCCTCCTCTGGTCCTCTCTCCCTCTCGCGCCGAGCACCACCATCGCCGCCGCCCGCTGTCCCCGTGGCCACCGAGCTCCCCTTGCCTCTCCGAGCAGTCCACGGGCTCCGCCTCCATCTCCCGCGTCTCTCCGTCAGCTCACACGATGCCGGACGCCCTGCCTCGCCCTCTACCCCGCCATCTTCGTCGTCTCTGCCCCGATATCGCCGGCGGCCGCACGACCTCATCATCCCCTCCCCGAGCTCGCTGAGGCCACCGTAGCAACCGCCGTGAGCTCCTCTCTCTTTCCCCCCTAACCCCGCTGCTCCTCTCGCCCTCTAACTGCGACTCCCACCGTGGCCAAATCCCGCCGCCGCCCGGGCTCGTTGCCGGAGTTGCTCCGACGACTTTTTGGTCGTGCCAGCATGTTCAAAGAGTTTGTGGGCACGCGTATGTATCGTAGGCATCAAGAACCAGTTGATTTGCACACCGCAGCGACAAATCAGTCATCACCCGAACTCCGGCGCCGCCCCGAGCTCGTTTCCGGCGAGCTCCGGCAGTCCCCGCTGCCGCCACATGCAACACTAGATGCGGCTGAGCTCCAGCTCCCCGTAGATGGCCTCGGCCGCCCGTTTTGTCGCCGGAGACGCAAACCCGAGGCTCGCTGCCATGACTGGCCTCGCCGGCGTCAAGTCGCCGGCAGGTTTGACCGTGCAGGCCAGGGGTTTGACCCCCCCGCTGACCGAGTTGACCTGGGTGGGCCCTGTTGACCCACTGGTCAATGACATGTGGGCCCCGCCCGGCTAATTAATCTAGTTTAGGTTTAAATTTAATTAGTTTAACCTAGGTTAGTGCTAATTAAACTAGGTTAGTTTAGTTAGACACTAACCAATGGACCCCACTGGTCAGGTTTGACCCGGACCAGCCCTATTGACTTGCTGACATCACCCTGATGTCAGGCTCACGCAGTAATTACTTTCTGGAATTTTGAAATAAATCAGAAATGATTTATTATTTTCATAAAATACCCAAAACTTCTAAAAATCATAAAAAATCAACCGTAAGTCCAAATGAAATAAATTATATATGAAAAATTATCAAAAAAATCTAATCTATCCATATGTACCATTTTCATGCATGTTAGAACAACTTATGGCTGCTGTTTAGACCAAATCTTATAAAGGGCATTTAAACCTTCACATATGAAGTTGAATTTGAACATAGGGTTCAAACCAACTTCATTTATCTTGTTGCTAGTTGCATTAACTCAAATCACAGGATATTGATATGTCACGATCATGCATCATATTGTGCATTGCATTGATTGTGTTTCCTTCTCTGTTGTCGGTATTTGTCCCCTCTCCATAGACGTGGTTTCGACGATGAGATCGATGACACCAATGAAGAACTATATTATCTTCAGAAGTGTCAGGCAAGCAAAACCCCCTTGTTCATTCCGATACAATCCCACTCTCTCGCTCCTGCTCTATTTTACTGCATTAGGACAACAACGATTCATCTGTTACTTGCTGCGGTAGTTGAACCCTTATCCTCTCGCATGACCTGTCATTGCCACAAGAATAGATGAAACCCACTAGCATGAGTAGGAGTTGATTGAGCCCTGATGTGCCTACTCATTCATGCTTGTTTGTCATGCCTGCTATTGCTTAGAGTTGTGTCAGGTCTGATTCATCGGGGATGCATTGGAGTGGTGATGAACATGTCCTACTATGTGTGAGCTAAGTGTGTGAACACGATTTGGTAAAGGTAGCGGTGAGAGGCCATGTAGGAGTACATGGTGGGTTGTCTCATTGGATCCATCCTCAGGAACTGAGTTCTGTGTTTGTGATCCATGAAACAGCTACTACCATGCATTGGGCCCTGAAATATGACCCCGCTCGACTTCTTGATCACCCTTGTCCTCTGTCCAGGAGTTGCAAGTAGTTTTCGTGTTTGTAGTATGTTGGGGGCACGCATGGCCGACCGTAGGGGTGGGCTGTTTTATGTAGGCACGCGTGGCCAGCATGCCAGGCGCCCGTTTGGTGTCTCGGAACCCTGTACACATCGTTCGGGGCCGTATGTGGAAACCTCGGCGGACTCCCTGCGGATGGAACCTGAATAGGCGATAAACCTGGGCTAGAGACTTAAGTGTTTAGGTAGGTCGTGGTCTACACCCACGTCGGCTTTCGCTTGAAGTCTACCGAGCACATGCCGTGTGCAGACGCTAAGTGGTGGAAAGATGTATGAAGAAGTACACCCCTGCAGGGTTATAAATGATCTATTCGAATAGCCGTGTCCGCGGTAATGGACTTCTGGGTTGCCTATAACAGTTCATAGATAACTTGAAGTGGATACTCTAAAACTCGCAAGATAAGCGTTAGTGCTATGGATGGCGTTTCTCGTAGGTTGACGGGAGCGGATCCATATTGGTGTATTGCATGGTGAATATGTGGACTCGGGTGCGCCACCTCAAAGAGTTACTTGCAGTCGTAGTTCAGGATAGCCACTGAGTCAAAGCTGGCTTGCTGCAGTCAAACTCCACCACCCCCCTTTATTGATACTGATGCATATGTAGTTAGTTCTGATGTAAGTCTTGCTGGGTACATTTGTACTCACGTTTGCCTATTTTATGTTTTTTGCAGAGAGATGTCGGTCTCGATAGTAGTTCCGCGTGGACTTCGACGTTTAGCTTGTTACCTCAGCTACGATCTTGTGCCCTCGGCAGGATCTGGTTGATAGTCAGGCTTCTCAGCCTTTTTCATTTGTAGATGTCTGTACTCAGACATGTTAAGCTTCCGCATGTGCTTGTTGCTTGTATGCTCTGAATGTTGGGTCATGAGACCCATGTTTGTAATATCTCGCTCCTCGGAGCCTAATGTATTATACTGGAGTCGTAGAGTTATGTTGTGATGCCATGTTGTATTTACACATATCGAGCATATTGTGTGTATGATTGAAATGCTTGCTATGTGTGGGATCCGACAATCTAGTTGTTTATCCTTGGCAACCTCTCTTATGGGGAAATGTAGTCTAGTGCCACCATGAGCCATAGTAGTCCACTACAGCTCGGTTCACCGGAGTCCTGCTAGCCCAGCACTACTGCTCAGGACACTTGACTAGCCGGCGTGTGTTTCACTTCGTTCCTGTGTCTGTCCCCTCGGGGAAATGTCACGCGGTGACATCCGGAGTCCTGCCAAGCCTGCTACAGCCCGGGTTCCCGGAGTCCTGTTAGCCCAGCGCTACTGCCCGGATTCACATGCTGATGACCGACATGCTCGAAGTTGATTCATGTATGCCTGTCCCCATAGGTTAGTGCCTCTTTGGGTTCACGACTAGCCTTGTCGGCCCAGGTTCTCTGTCATATGGATGCTAGCGACACTATCATATACGTGAACCAAAAGGCGCAAACGGTCCCATGCCATGGTAAGGCGACACCCGTGGGAATACCGTGCGTGAGGCCGCAAAGTGATATGAGGTGTTACCGGCTAGATCGGTGTGACTTGGAATCGGGGTCCTGACACGAATCTCGATGTAATATCAGACCTATGTAATCCGCTAGTATCAATAAAGCGGTTCTTTTTGTACCATGTTGTTGTGTATTGCCAGAAGACTTGATCTCTAGGCTGGCAATGGAAGGTAAACCGGGTGCTATGAGCCGGGGTGCCACAACCGTGACTTAGGATTTTCGGCTCCCGTAGCCTTGCTCCGGATATGCCGCCTTCCTTTTCTGCCTTTAGGGAGCAGCTTGCACGCCAAGGGGGACCTCTTGAGCATCGCGCCTCAGGGGCTCTTACCGGACCTTGGGCTGCTCACCTCCTGGCCTTGACCACGGCATCACGACCTGGCATACCAGCGACAGCTGACGCCTGCCTAAGGACTGGGACCTGTCAGTGTAGAGCACTAAGCTACCGCGAGGACGAAGAGGGACAATGCCAAATCAAGACGCGCAATCGCAAATTTCATGATAGGGATAACATTGATGCAAAAGCGTTACAGATTCTTTACACACCCCCACGGGGTTCATCTCGATTCCTCGTAGGGAACAAAAGAAGGAGGTTTCTAGGAATCATATCTACAGATGTCGGCGCTGATGCCATCATCAACAGTGGGCCACGAGGGGCCGACGGGGGCTCCACTCGATCCCAACCAGATCAATGACGGCGACGAGCGGACGCCACTGCTGCTCTCCCGGCACGACGAGAGCTCGGGGGCACGTAGCTATCGTCGCTCGTCTCCAGAGTCTCGCCAGGCTTAGGAGAGTCGCTGGTCTTGCAGGCGCCATCACTGCTGTTGGAGGCGCTATCGGCAGGGCCGAGGGCGGGCCCAGTGCCAGCCGTTGCGCCGTCCTGGCGACCCCCTCCAGGGCAGCACTCCAGGCGACGGCCTTCCTCGTTGAAGACTTTGAAGAACAGCGTGGAGGCGCTGTCATACTCGAAATGGATGGCGAGGGCCCCCTCCGCGCAACAGGCGCGGGCGACCTCGCCCCATCCGCAGGTCATGAAGATCTTGCCCGGGGAGACGACCTCAACCTCCGCTCCCTTCGCCGGGGTGCTGCACTCAGCATGCTGCAGCCACAGCTCGAGCGGCCCCCTCGGCGGCATTTCTTCGGCGAAGAACTGCAGGAATCTGATCCACGTGCACGGTGGCATCGCCAACCACACCACGAGGTCACGCGAGGAGCCCTCGACGTGAGTTCGTGGGCCAATGGCACGTGGCACCATGGTCTGGCCACCGCGGCCGCGGCGCGAGCGGCGCGGGCCACTGCCTCCTCCTCCGGAGCCTTGCGGGTAGCCGAGGGGAGGCCGCTCGTACCAAGGCCTCGTCTCCTCCTGCCTCACGGCGACGTCGCGGGGCGGGCCAGCCTCTTCTTCGGCGGAAGTGGCCCATGCTCTTCACGGGGAGTCTTTCCTTTCTCAGCGGCGGAGAACCTCCTTTTCGGCACCATGGGTGTCGCAGCAAGACGATGGAGCAAGGAGAAAGAAGGAGAAGCACGCGGAGTGGAGAAAGAGATAGGCGACGGCGGCTCCGCCCCTCTCCTCATTTAAAGCCAAAAGGAGGCCAACCGCCGTTCTCTACGATCGCAAGTAATGATGGTTTTCTTCTGCATCCATCAGGGTCTCGTCAATTTGAACGGTTGCCGAGGTGGCGTGGGGAAGCGGAGACACCCATGTCTCGTCAATCGCCACGCGTCAATCAAGGCCGTAGGCGGTTGGGGCCCGCGGCGCTCCGCACTTGTCCTTTGCCTTCACCTCGAAGCCAAGTCCGATCACGCCTTGGGCCCGGGGGCTACTGTCGACGTCCTGGGAACGGGGGTACCCAGACTTGCCTGCCAGCGGCCCATGGCGTGGCTCCACCAATGGCCTGGTACGGCCCAGCTTCGACGACAACAGCTCAAGACCCTCATGAGGGGCCAAGCCTCGCAAGGCAGACGACACCAAGACCTCCCAGGGGGCAGCCTCACTAGGCTGGCTCCCGAGGAGCGGAGATATCTATGCAAGGGGCACCTCACGGGGAGTCTATCCTTTCTCAACGGGCAGCCTCATGTCATGCTCTTCACGTGACGTGAGCCATGACGACCAAGGCCAGGGGGCGCCAGCGGGCGCAGTGTACCAATTTCCTCTTTCGTGCTAAAGAGGCGGGCGCAGGCGAGGAGTCCCGAGGCATCAGGAAAATGATTCCATATCGGTGTAACGAGACCAAGACCAGCCGGACGACAGGACAGAGGTCACCAAGGAGCCCACCACAGCATCACCAACAGAGCCTTTGGCAGGCGAAGACCACCTTTTGTCAGGATAACTTGTACTAGTTGTCTCCCTTCAAACTTGGCCATTGTGGGATCCCTTCCCGCCTACATTTGGGAAGAGGACTGGGACCTCTATAAATAGGACTAGCCACCACCATAGGAGGCAACTCAACTTCTCTTGTACCGGATCCACTCCACCAAGACGACCCTCACCTGCTCACCGAGCTCAAGAACACCTCTCCTCAGGAGTCTGTTCATACCTTGTACTTGTTCATCCTCAGCCTACGAGGCAATCCACCACACCACACTGGAGTAGGGTATTACACCACAACGGTGGCCCGAACCAGTATAAACCTCTATGTCTTGTGTTCTTTGGGTTCGTCGAGCTAGTCCGTGAGATCATTGAGCGAACCAGGGAGAGAGAGTTCTTCGTGCGCACCCCAGAGTTCGAACCTCAAGGGTTTGCCAAAACCCAGAATCCGACACATTGGGTGTCCCCCTCCAGTAGTTCTATTTGCCAATATTTTTCATATGTTCTGGAAATATTCTCCCTAAATTTTCAGCTCAATCTAAGAACTTTTATTTCTGCACAAAAATAACACCATGGCAATTCTACTGGAAACAACATTAGTCCGAGTTAGTTCCATGCAATTTAGAGTCCAAAACAAGAGCAAAAGTCTTTGGAGAAGTAGGTACGTACATTTGGGATGTATCAATGTTTCTCTCAAGTTCAGTAGGCATCCTTGTTGTTTTACACTACGGCAGGATGCTGCTAACGCGACACTACAATCAAAGTCCCTTTCACGAAATTGTGTGCGATGCATTAATCATAAACGGGGATGTAAAAAACATCAAAAAAGGTGCAAAACATTTGCGATGGAGGATGCATCAAACATGGTTCAGATTTTAGTTGTGTGTGCGATGCAGGGCATACGATTCAGTTCAATGAACTGTTTGCGATGAGGAGGAACAAAAGAAACAGGCAACCAAATGAAGGTATGTGCAATATACATCATACGGTTCACTCAGATGAACTGTTTGTGATTAGGCAACACAAAAGAAACGGTCAGCCAGATCAAGGTGTGTGCGTATACGGCATGCGGTTCACTCGGATGAACTGTTTGTGTTGAGACAAGAGAACAGAAATGGTTCAATATAGCAAGATGTGTGTGATACGCGGCAAACAGGTCTGTAATCAGAAATGTGTGCGGAAACCAATAATAACATAGACGGTTGCTGCTAATAAGACGTGTGTGGTGTGCGATGGGATTGCATACAGAACAACAACATATAGATACACACTTATAAGGACATGGTTGCATAACCAAATTAAACATCCACTTACTCCCTCCGTCCGGAAATACTTGTCGTACAAATGATTGTATCTAGACTTATTTTAGTTATAGATACATCCATTTTCAACCATTTCTAGTACTTCTGGACGAAGGAGTACATAGGTGGCTACTACAACCATGGCATTTGCACACACCAAAGTAAACTATTACATGCATAATTACATAGGTGGCTACTACACAAATGACATTTCCACACACCAATAAAGTAAACTATATATTACATGCATGATTAACTAGCATAAATGATCATCTGATCATCATCTACTTCTTGTGACGCTTGCTCTACTTTTGGATCGATCCGGGCTCGTCGATTTGGGTACCGAGGCACTTCCTCATGTAAACGATCCGACTGTGCATCTTGTAGCATGTGTACACACTCTTGGTCACGAACCCGAGGTGAGGTTCATCCAGTTGCCGCATCCAGGCCCTGTGCCAGGATACGGGACTTGTTCTCTGGGCATCCTGCTTCATCTTTCCGTAGTAGGGGTCGATGATGGCCGAGGCGAGTTCAACCAGGGAGTCCTTCTTCATGCTGCCCCGGACCCTATAGTGCTCACGGATTTCGACAAGGTTCTTGCAGGCCAAGCCCGTAACCCTGAGCGCTTTTACATCGTCGGAGGTTTCCACCGTGGCGAACTTGTAGTCGGTGTTGTTGACAAACCTGTTGAAACGGTCGCAAGGCTCTGTGGCCATGCAGTAGAGGTAGATGAGGACATGATGGCGCACACACAACTAGGCGACGGCAACCTTCTGATCTATGCCGGGACGACAGGCGGTGTACTGGAGGTCGATGCCGACCACCTTGTACTTGTCTCGAGCAAGCAACTGCTCAACGCTGTTGATGTAGTCGTCCACCACAGCCGGGTCGATGGTGTACACCACTGAGAGATCCGTCTCCCTCGCGTGGGTCTCCACTCTATGCTCGCCAAACTCCATTGGAGCGCCGCTAGACATCCCCTCTCTATGTGTTGTCGTGGGTGTGCTTGTTGTGTTGTGGGGCGCGATCGAAAGGTTAAAGAGACTAAGGTTATAATGGCCACAGGAATTAAAGGGGAAGCCGAATGGCCAGGAATATCGGCAGGCCCTGATGGCAATTCTAATTTGCAGCGCGTAACTCCATCGTGCCGCACGTAACTGCATCGTGTGGCAACGCGCGCGGCGCAACCGCATGCATATGGGCCCCTCGACATGATCGTGTGCATGCCCAACCGCTGGCAGAGCGCGCACGGAGGGACGCGAGCAGAGCGCTCCGCGGTTGCCTCAATGACGAGCAACCATATATATATGCATATAGCGGTTGAACACGCAAGGAAAAGCTGCCCACAAGCCGAGCGTGCCGACGGACGCGAGCAAAGCATGCCAACAGACACGAGTAGAGCGCGCCGTGGCACCTAACGGCGAGCACAGCGCGCTGTGGTGCCTAACGGCGAGCAGAGCTTGCTGAGGGATGCGAGCAGAGGCCGGCACAGTGATACGTGGCAAATAAGACGAACTGTGCGAGTGATGTCTCCGACATCACGCACGAATCAGATTAGAGTTGTGTGTGCGATACGTGGCATACAGTTGATCCATCCGAGCTGTTTGTGATGGAATAAGCCGTGTGTGTTGCGGGCGCTTGCTGGTATATAACCTTAAATTTAACCAAAAAAGTGTTAATGCATGTTACAAAAATTTTATAACTGGAAACTATGTTCAAATACGAATCAGACGATATAATCTTTGGCGACATGCATTCATATTTTATTAGTTAAATCCTACTTATAAACCAGGACGGGACTATAGTAGGTAACTAAACCACAAACATTTTTTTGTGTTAACCATATGTGTACCTGTCCTTTCATCCTCCTCTCGCACGTCTTGTCACCCCGCTGTCGCAGACGGCTTACAGCGCAAGCTTGCGCAGCGCGCGGGGGCGTTCTTTTCGCCAAACAATGGCTCGAAATGGCGCCAATGAATCTTCGGTGAGCCCGTTCCGGTGCAACCTCACAGGTTCCCACGCAAGCTTCCCGCCCAACTCGGTGAAATCCCCCAAAATCCCAATGATTACTGGCCTGCTATATAAACCCTCACGGACGGCGAGTCCTGCATCACATTTTCCCTCCCTCCCTGTAGCTTATCTCGTCTGCTTCTCCCACAATTGCCAATGGCACCGGTTCGCCATCGTCGCTCAGCCACTCCGTCGTCATCAGAGATAGCTGAAGCTGGGAGGCTACACCACGGTGGCGGCTCAGTCCCCGGCATAGTGTAGTGCGTGTGGCGTCCCTGTTGGGTGTGCGCAGAACACCCACCACACACTTCGCCGCCGGTGCCTGTCGGCAGCTGTTGCCGGCCGCCGTTCCCTCCACACAATCGTCGAAAGCTAGGGCCATCGCCCTCTCCGCCGCCGTGGCCCGAAGGTGGGAGGTGGTCGTCGTGGCCGCCACCCCACTTCCGGCCCTCACCCGCTCTGCCACGGCGGCCCGAAGGCGGGAGGTGGCCGTCGTGGCCGCCACCCCACTGCCGGCCATCACCTGTTCCGCCACCGCGGGCCGAAGGCGGAAGGTGGCCGTCGTGGCCTCCACCCCATCGTCGGCCGCCGTGGCCACCAGCCCACCGTCGACCGCGGGGATCATCACTCGCTCCGCCACCGCTGGCCAAAGGATGGAGGCGGAGGTGGAGGCCCGCACGTGCGTCAGCGACCTTGCGCGCTATATCGAGTTCCTGCGGGAGGAGGAGGCGCGTGTCGTCGAGCACACAAAGAGCCTTACCACAGTCGTAGCCGCAGCACACGCTGACGTAGAGGCGAGGAATCAAGAAATCTACGAGCAGTCCGGCCGCTTCGAGAGGGATTGCCTAGAGCGGCAGTGGGAGTTCGAGCTGGGGAACGTCGCTGAACGTGCAGCTGCGGCAGGCACCGTATTGGATTTGTCCAGCTCATCGGTAGGCTAGTCCTCCTCCTCTGCCTCTTACTAAGCGTGCTCGGCAGAGGAGAGGCTGCCGGAAGTAGCACAAAGACCCTCCGTAATAGTAGTTTTTAGGGGCTATTTTGTTCAATTACAACGTACTTAAAATTTGCTAGTATATATAGTTGAACTAGCTATTTTAGTACGTGGTTGGCAACAATTGGGGAAAAGTTTGGTCGGTTCAGCTGTCGAGTTCAACTGTTTGTATAAATTAAGAATGACTGCTTAATCGATGAAAGAAATTTATGCTTAATTACTGAATTTTAGTTGCAAAAATGAGATAGTGCTAGTGATTTTTAGCTGCATATTTTGACAAATCGCAGTGTTACAAGGATTGACAAATGGCAATGTTACTAGATCAACGAATGTCAATCTTTCCAGTTTGACAAATGGAAACCTGACAGATGCAAATCTAACCAAATTGTTTGTACGTCGTTGCACAGGGGTCATCCAAAACAACCGCTTGCATTAAAGGGATGCACAAATCCAGCGCTGCGAATTTTCCCTCGACTTAAGGGGGAAGACCATAGCTCTCACTTTGCATACGGGTGTTCTATCTAAAACATTTGCGATCGAGAGCTGTAGAAATCTTGCTCAGCACATTTTCTCTTGGCTTATTGGGGAAGCTGTCGGTTTGCATACGGGTGTTCTAACTAAAAAGTTTGCGATCAAGAGCTACACAAATCCTGCTAGGCACATTTTCCCTTGGCTTCCTGGGGAAGTTGTCGGGTTGCATACGAGTGTTCGAACTAAAACGTTTGCGATGAATGTTTTATATTTAAAATCATATTAAACTGCGGCTTGGGCGCTGATACGCCTCTGTCGTATCTATAATTATTGATTGTTCCATGCCAATATTCTACAACTTTCATATACTTTTGGTAACTTTTTACACTATTTTTGGGACTAACATATTGATCTAGTGCCCAGTGCCAGTTCCTGTTTGTTGCATGTTTTATATTTCGCAGAAACCCCATATCAAACGGAGTCCAAACAGGATAAAAACGGACGGAGAATATTTTTGGAATATTTGTGAAATATGGGAAGAAGAATCAACACGAGACGGTGCCTGAGGAGGGCACGAGGCAGGGGAGCGCCCGCCCCCTGGGCGCGCCCCTGACCCTAGTGGGCCCCCTTAAGGTGGTTGATGCTCTTCTTTGGCCGCAAGAAAGCTAATTTCGAAGAAAAATCTGGGCGGAGGTTTCAATCCAATCGGAGTTACGGATCTCCGGATATATAAGAAACGGTGAAAGGGCAGAATCCCAGAGCGCAGAAATAGAGAGAGACAGATTCAATCTCGGAGGGGCTCTCGCCCCTCCCATGCCATGGAGACCAAGGACCATAGGGGAAACCCTTCTCCCATCTAGGGAGGTGGTCAAGGAAGAAGAAGAAGGAGGGGGGCTCTCTCCCCCTTGCTTCCGGTGGCGCCGGAGTGATACTGGGGGCCATCATGATCACCGCAACCTTCACCAACAACTTCACCGCCATCATCACCAACTCTCCTCCCCTCTATGCAGCGGTGTATTCCCTCTCTTACCCGCTGTAATATCTACTTAAACATGGTGCTCAACGCTATATATTATTTCCCAATGATGTATGGCTATCCTATGATGTTTGAGTAGATCTGTTTTGTCCTATGGGTTAATTGATGATCGTGATTGGTTTGAGTTGCATGTTTTATTATTCGTGCTGTCCTATGGTGCTCTCTGTGTCGCGCAAGCGTGAGGGATCCCCACTGTAGGGTTTGTAATATGATCATGATTTGCTTATGGTGGGTGGCGTGAGTGACAGAAGCATATATATACCCGAGTAAGTAGGTTGTTTGCGTATGAGATAAAAAGGACTTGATACTTTAATGCTATGGTTGGGTTTTACCTTAATGATCTTTAGTAGTTGCAGAAGCTTGCGAGAGTTCCAATCATAAGTGCATACGATCCAAGTAGAGAATGTATGTTAGCTTATGCCTCTCCCTGAAATAAAATTACAATAATGATTACCGGTCTAGTTATCGATTGCCTAGGGACAAATAACCTTCTCGTAACAAAAAGCTCTCTACTAAAACTAATTTAGTTGTGTCTGTTGGGGAACGTAGTAATTTCAAAAAAATTCCTACGCACACGCAAGACCATGGTGATGGCATAGCAACGAGAGGGGAGTGTCGTCCACGCACCCTCGTGAGACCGAAAGCGAAGCGTTATAACAACGCTGTTGATGTAGTCGACGCCTTCACGATCCGACCGATCCAAGCACCGAACGACGGCACCTCCGAAGTTCTGCACACGCTCAGCTCGATGACGATCCCGGACTCGATCCAGCAAAGTGTCGGGATGAGTTCCACAAGACGACGGCGTGGCAGGACGATGATGATGCTCCACCGACGCAGGGCTTCGCCTTAAGCTCCGCGACGATATGACTTCTCCGCAAGCAGGGCTTCGCTTAAGCTCCGCGACGATATGACCAAGTGGAATATGGTGGAAGGGGCACCGACACGGCTAAGGAACGATCCAGATCAACTTGTGTGTCATGGGGTGCCCCTGCCCCAGATATAAAGGAGCAAGGAGGAGGTGGCGGCCCAGGAGGGGGCGCGACCAGGGGGAGTCCTACTCCCACCGGGAGTAGGACTCCTCCTTTCCTAGTAGGAGTAGGAGAGTAGGAAGGGAAGGGAGGAGGGGTGCGGCCCCTCCCCTAGTCCAATTTGGACTAGGCCTTGGGCGCGCGCCTGCCCTAGGCAGCCCCCTCTCTTTCCCACAGGCCCAATAAGGCCCAATACTTCTCCCCGTGAATTCCTGTAACTCTCGGTACTCGAAAAATACCCAATCATTCGAACCTTCCGAACTCGAATATAGTCGTCCAATATATCGATCTTTACGCCTCGACCATTTCGAGACTCCTCGTCATGTCCCCGATCTCATCCGGGACTCAACTCCTTCGGTACATCAAAACTCATAAACTCATAATATAACCATCATCGAAACCTTGTTGCGGATTCTACGGGTTCGAGAACTATGTAGACATGACCTAGAACTATTCTTGGTCAATAACCAATAGCGGAACCTGGATGCCCATATTGGCTCCTACATATTCTACGAAGATATTTATCGGTCAAACCGCATAACAACATACTTTGTTCCCTTTGTCATCGGTATGTTACTTGCCCGAGATTCGATCGTCGGTATCCAATACCTAGTTCAATCTCGTTATCGGCAAGTCTCTTTACTCGTTCCGTAATACATCATCTCGCAACTAACTTATTAGTTGCAATGCTTGCAAGGCTTATATGATGTGTATTACCGAGAAGGCCCAGAGATACCTCTCCCACAATCGGAGTGACAAAACCTAATCTCAAATACGCCAACCCAACATGTACCTTTGGAGACACCTGTAGTACTCCTTTATAATCACCCATTCACGTTGTGACGCTTGGTAGCACCAAAGTGTTCCTCCGTAAACGGAGTTGCATAATCTCATAGTTACAGGAACATGTATAAGTCATGAAGAAAGCAATAGCAACATAATAAACGATCAAGTGCTAGGCTAACGGAATGGGTCATGTCAATCAGATCATTCTCCTAATGATGTGATCCCGTTAATCAAATGGCAACTCATGTCTATGGTTAGGAAACATAACCATCTTTGATTAACGAGCTAGTCAAGTAGAGGCATACTAGTGACACTGCTTGTCTATGTATTCACACATGTATTATGTTTCCGTTAATACAATTCTAGCATGAATAATAAACATTTATCATGATATAAGGAAATAAATAATAACTTTATTATTGCCTCTAGGCATATTTCCTTCATCTCCCACTTGCACTAGAGTCAATAATCTAGTTCACATCGCCATGTGATTTAACATCAATAGTTCACATCTATATGTGGTTAACACCCATAGTTCACATCGACATGTGACCAACACCCAAAGGGTTTACTAGAGTCAGTAATCTAGTTCACATCGCTATGTGATTAACACCCAAAGAGTACTAAGGTGTGATCATGTTTTTGCTTGTGAGATAATTTTAGTCAACGGGTCTGTCACATTCAGAGCCGTAAGTATTTTGCAAATTTCTATGTCTACAATGCTCGCACGGAGCTACTCTAGCTAATTGCTCCCACTTTCAATATGTATCCAGATTGAGACTCGAGTCATCTAGATTAGTGTTAAAACTTGCATCGACGTAACCCTTTACGATTTAAACTTTTTTTCACTTCCATAATCGAGAAATATATCCTTATTCTACTAAGGATAATTTTGACGCTGTCCATTGATCTACTCCTAGATCACTATTGCACTCCTTGCCAATCTTAGTGGTAGGGTATGCAATAGATCCGTACACAACATGACATACTTTATAGAACCTATGGCTGATGCATAGGGAATGACTTTCATTATCTTTCTATCTTCCGCCGTGGTCGGGTTTTGAGTCTTACTCAATCTCACACCTTGTAACACAGGCAAGAACTCTTTCTTTGACTGTTCCATTTTGAACTACTTCAAAATCTTGTCAAGGTATGTATTCATTGAAAACTTATCAAGCGCCTTTGATCTATCTCTATAGATCTTGATGCTCAATATGTAAGCAGCTTCACCGAGGTCCTTTTTGAAAAACTCCTTTCAAATACTCCTTTATGCTTTGCGAATAATTCTACATTATTTCCGATCAACAATATGTCATTCACATATACTTATCGAAATGCTATAGTGCTCCCACTCACTTTCTTGTAAATACAAGCTTCTCCAAAAGTCTCAGATAAAACCATATGCTTTGATCACACTATCAAAGCGCTTATTCCAACTCCGAGATGCTTGCACCAGTCCATAGATGGATCGCTGGAGCTTGCACATTTTGTTAGCTCCTTTAGGATTGACAAAACCTTCGGTTGCATCATATACAACTCTTCTTTAATAAATCCATTAAAGAATGTAGTTTTGACATCCATTTGCCAGATTTCATAAAATGTGGCAATTGCTAACATGATTCGGACATACTTAAGCATCGCTACAGTTGAGAAATTCTCATTGTAGTCAACACCTTGAACTTGTCGAAAACCTTTCATGCGACAAGTCGAGCTTTGTAGATAGTAATACTACTATCAACATTTGTCTTCCTCTTGAAGATCCATTTATATAATATGGCTTGCCGATCATCGGGCAACTCCATCAAAGTCCACACTTTGTTCTCATACATGGATCCCATCTCAGATTTCATGGTCTCAAACCATTTCATGAATCTGGCTCATCATCGCTTCCTCATAGTTCGTAGGTTCATCATGGTCTAGTAACATGACTTCCGAATAGGATTACCGTACCACTCTGGTGCGGACTTACTTTGGAAGACCCACGAGGTTTTGTAGTAACTTGATCTGAAGTTTCATGATCATCATCATTAGCTTCCTCACTAATTGGTGTAGGAATCACTTTGGAACTGATTTCGTGATGAACTACTTTCCAATTAGGGAGAAGGTACAATTACCTTATCAAGTTCTACTTTCCTCCCACTCACTTCTTTCGAGAGAAAACTCCTTCTAGAAAGGATCCATCTTAGCAACGAATGTTTTGCCTTTAGACCTGTGATAGAAGGTATACCCAACAGTTTCCTTTGGGTATTCTATGAAGACGCATTCGATTTGGGTTCGAGCTTATCGGTGAAAACATTTTCACATAAGCATCACAACTCCAAACTTTAAGAAACGATACTTAGGTTTATCGTTAAACCATAATTCATACGGTGTCGCTCGACGGATTTAGATGTTGCCCTATTAAACATGAATGCAGCTGTCTCTAATGCATAACCCCAAAACGATAGTGGTAAATCGATAAGAGACATCATAGATCGCACCATATCCAATAAAGTGCGGTTCGACTTTCGGACACATCATTATGCTGTGGTGTTCCATATGGCGTGAGTTGTGAAACTATTTCACATTGTTTCAAATGAAGACCAAACTCAGAACTCAAATATTTATCTCCATGATCAGATCGCAGAAACTTTATTTTCTTGTTACGATGATTTTCCACTTCACTCTGAAATTCTTTGAACTTTTCAATTATTTCAGACTTATGTTTCATCAAGTAGATATACCCATATCTGCTCAAATCATCTGTGAAGATCAGAAAATAACAATACTTGCCACGAGCATCAACATTCATTGGATCGCATACATCGGTATGTATTATTGCCAATAAGTCAGAGCTTGTTCCATTGTTCCGAGAACGGAGTTTTAGTCATCTTGCCCAAAAGGCACGGTTCGCAAGCATCAAATGATTCATAATCAAGTGATTCCAAAAGTCCATCAAGATGGAGTTTTCTTCATGCGCTTTACACCAATATGACCTAAACGGCAGTGCCACAAATAAGTTGCACTATCATTATTAACTTTGCATCTTTTGGTTTCAATATTATGAATATGTGTATCACTATGATCGAGATCCAATGAACCATTTTCATTGGGTGTGTAACCATATAAGGTTTTATTCATGTAAATGTAACAACAATTTATTCTCTTACTTAAATGAATAACAGTATTGCAATAAACATGATCAAATCATATTTATGCTCAACACCAAATAACACTTATTTAGGTTCCACACTAATCCCGAAAGTATAGGGAGTGTGCGATGATGATCATATCAATCTTGGAACTACTTCCAACACTCATCGTCACTTCCCTTCAACTAGTCTCTGCTTATTCAGAACTCCTGTTTCGAGTTACTAATCTTAGCAACCGAACGAGTATCAAATACTCAGGGGCTACTATAAACACTAGTAAGGTACACATCAATAACCTGTATATCAAATATACCCTTGTTCACTTTGCCATCCTTCTTATCTACCAAATATTCAGGGCATTTCCGCTTCCAGTGGACATTTCCTTTGCAGTGTAAGCACTCAGTTTCAGGCTTTGGTCCAGCTTTGGGCTTCTTCGCAGGAGTGACAACTTACTTGTCTTTCTACTTGAAGTTCCCTTTCTTTCCCTTTGCCCTTTTCTTGAAACTAGTGGTCTTGTCAATCATCAACACTTGATGCTCTTTCTTGATTTCTACCTTCGTCGATTTCAACATCACGAAGAGCTCGGGAATCTTTTTCGTCATCCCTTGTATACTATAGTTCATCACGAAGTTCTAGTAACTTAGTGATGGTGACTAGAGAATTCTGTCAATCACTATCTTATCTGGAAGATTAACTCCCACTTGATTCAAGCGATTGAAGTACCCGCATAATCTGAACACATGCTCACTAGTTGAGCGATTCTCTCCATCTTTTAGCTATAGAACTTGTTGGAGACTTCATATCTCTCAACTCGGTATTTGCTTGAAATATTAACTTCAATTCCTGGAACATCTCATATGGTCCATGACGCTCAAAACATCTTTGAAGTCCCGATTCTAAGCCGCTAAGTATGGTGCACTAAACTATCAAGTAGTCATCATATTGAGCTAGCCAAACGTCCATAACGCCTCAGATCGCTCATATTGAGCTAGCCAAACGCTCATAACGCCCGTGATCCGCTCCTGCAATAGGTCTGTCACCTAGCGTGCATTAAGGACATAATTCTTCAGGCAGCAATGAGGATAAACCTCAGATCACGGATCCAATCCGCATCATTGCTACTAACATTTTCAATACAATTTTCTAGGAACACATATAAAAACATAGGGAAGCAACAACGCGAGCTATTGATCTACAACATAATTTGCAAAATACTACCAGGACTAAGTTCATGATAAATTAAAGTTTAATAATCATATTAAAACCTCCCACTTAGACAGACATCTCTCTAGTCATCTAAGTGATTACGTGATCCAAATCAACTAAACCATGTCCGATCATCACGTGAGATGGAGTAGTTTCAATGGTGAACATCACTATGTTGATCATATCACTATATGATTCACGCTCGACCTTTCGGTCTCCGTGTTCCGAGGCCATATCTGCATATGCTAGGCTCGCCAAGTTTAACTGAGTATTCTGCGTGTGCAAACTGGCTTGCACCCGTTGTAGATGGACGAGAACTTATCACACCCGATCATCACGTGGTGTCCGGGTACTACTGAACTTTTAGCAACGGTGCATACTCGTGGAGAACACTTCTTGATAATTTTAGTGAGAGATCATCTTATAATGCTACCGTCAATCAAAGCAAGATAAGATGCATAAAGGATAAACATCACATGCAATCAATATAAGTGATATGATATGGTCATCATCATCTTGTGCTTGTGATTCCATCTCCAAGCACCGCCATGATCACCATCGCCACCGCGCCGACACCTTGATCTCCATCGTAGCATCGTTGTCGCCTCGCCAACTATTGCTTCTACGACTATCGCTATCGCTTAGTGATAAAGTAAAGCAATTACATGGCTTTTGCATTTCATACAATAAAGCGACAACCATATGGTTTCGCCAGATTATCGATAACTCGTTACAAAACATGATCATCTCATACAATAAAATATAGCATCACGCCTTGACCACATCACATCACAACATGCCCTGCAAAAACAAGTTAGACGTCCTCTACTTTGTTGTTGCAAGTTTTACGTGGCTGCTACGGGCTGAGCAAGAACCGTTTTACCACGCATCAAAACCACAACGATAGTTTGTCAAGTTGGTGCTGTTTTAACCTTCGCAAGGACCGGGCATAGCCACACTCGGTTCAACTAAAGTGAGAGAGAGACACCCGCGGTCACCTTTAAGCAACTAGTGCTCAAGCGGTGAAACCAGTCTCGCGTAAGCGCACGCGTAATGTCGGTCCGGCCGCTTCATCTCACAATACCGCTGAACCAAAGTATGACATGCTGGTAAGCAGTATGACTTATATCGCCCACAACTCACTTGTGTTCTACTCGTGCATATGACATCAACGCATAAAACCAGGCTCGATGCCATTGTTGGGGAACGAGTAATTTCAAAAATTTCCTACGCACACGCAAGACCATGGTGATGGCATAGCAATGAGAGGGAGAGTGTCTGCCCACGCACTCGTGAGACCGAAAGCGAAGCGTTATAACAACGCTGTTGATGTAGTCGACGCCTTCACGATCCGACCGATACAAGCACCGAACGACGGCACCTCCGAGTTCGCACACGCTCAGCTCGATGACGATCCCCGGACCGATCCGCAAAGTGTCGGGATGAGTTCCACAAGACGACGGCGTGGTGACGATGATGATGCTCCACCGACGCAGGGCTTCGCCTAAGCTCCGCGACGATATGACTTCTCCGCGCAGGCTTCGCTTAAGCTCCGCGACGATATGACCAAGTGGAATATGGTGGAAGGGGCACCGACACGGCTAAGGAACGATCCGTAGATCAACTTGTGTGTCATGGGGTGCCCCTGCCCCGAGATATAAAGGAGCAAGGAGGAGGTGGCGGCCTAGGAGGGGCGACAAGGGGGAGTCCTACTCCCACCGGAGTAGGACTCCTCCTTTCCTAGTAGGAGTAGGAGAGTAGGAAGGGAAGGAGGAAGAGGTGCGGCCCTCCCCTAGTCCAATTCGGACTAGGCCTTGGGCGCGCGCCTGCCCTAGGCAGCCCTCTCTCTTCCAGGCCCAATAAGGCCCAATACTTCTCCCCGTGAATTCCGTTACTCTCCAAGACTCAAAATACCGAATCATTCGAACCTTTCCGAACTCCAATATAGTCGTCCAATATATCAATCTTTACATCTCGACCATTTCGAGACTCATCGTCATGTCCCCGATCTCATCCGGGACTCAACTCCTTCGTACATCAAAACTCATAAACTCATAATATAACCGCATCATCGAAACCTTGTTGCGGACCCTACGGGTTCGAGAACTATGTAGACATGACCTAGAACTATTCTTGGTCAATAACCAATAGCGGAACCTGGATGCCCATATTGGCTCCTACATATTCTACTTAAGATATTTATCGGTCAAACCGCATAACAACATACTTTGTTCCCTTTGTCATCGGTATGTTACTTGCCCGAGATTCGATCGCCGGTATCCAATACCTAGTTCAATCTCATTACCGCAAGTCTCTTTACTCGTTCCGTAATACATCATCTCGCAACTAACTTATTAGTTGCAATGCTTGCAAGGCTTATATGATGTGTATTACCGAGAAGGCCCAGAGATACCTCTCCCACAATCGGAGTGACAAAACCTAATCTCAAATACGCCAACCCAACATGTACCTTTGGAGACACCTGTAGTACTCCTTTATAATCACCCATTACGTTGTGACGTTTGGTAGCACCAAAGTGTTCCTCCGTAAACGGAGTTGCATAATCTCATAGTTACAGGAACATGTATAAGTCATGAAGAAAGCAATAGCAACATACTAAACGATCAAGTGCTAGGCTAACGGAATGGGTCATGTCAATCAGATCATTCTCCTAATGATGTGATCCCGTTAATCAAATGACAACTCATGTCTATGGTTAGGAAACATAACCATCTTTGATTAACGAGCTAGTCAAGTAGAGGCATACTAGTGACACTCTGTTTGTCTATGTATTCACACATGTATTATGTTTCCGGTTAATACAATTCTAGCATGAATAATAAACATTTATCATGATATAAGGAAATAAATAATAACTTTATTATTGCCTCTAGGGCATATTTCCTTCAGTGTCTTTATCTAAGCAGCCCCTACTTTTTATTTACGTTCTCTTTATTATCTTGCAAACCTATCCAAAAACACCTACAAAGTACTTCTAGTTTCATACTTGTTCTAGGGAAAGAGAACGTCAAGCGTGCGTAGAGTTGTATCGGTGGTCGATAGAACTTGAGGGAATATTTGTTCTACCTTTAGCTCCTCGTTGGGTTTGACACTCCTACTTATCGAAATAGGCTACAATTGATCCCCTATACTTGTGGGTTATCAAGACCTTTTTCTGGCGCCGCTGTCGGGGAGTTATAGCGTGGGGTGAATATTCTCGTGTGTGCTTGTTTGCTTTATCACTAAGTAATTTTATTTTCTATTCTTAGTTGTTCTCTATCTTTAGTTATGGATATGGAACATGAAATACCAAAAAAAATTAGGTGTGCCTGCTGCTCATGGCGATGGGGAACCTCCTAAAACCCTCGATGCTCATTATGTGATAGATATTATGTACTACTTTGATAATCCTGAGAAAACCCCATTCAATTTGGTAACGGGAGACACGTTGGATCAACGTGAATACTTTAGGGATTATCGCTTGACTCAAAAAGGGAAACTATTATGGGATCAAATTTATATGTTGAAGTGGTATGCTCAGCAAGTATGTTTGAGTTATGATTATACATGTTGCTCTAGGATGAAGGCTCCGCACCTTCCCTTTTCATGCACATTTAATGATAATAAAACCTTGGCTTCTTATGCTAATGGTATATATGATTACTATGATGTGGAACAAATAGAAGAATTTGTTGCTTTTATGGGTGCTTATGAAATTGAATCTTTGTTCAAAGAGTGTGAAAATATTTATGATGCTGTTTATAGACCTGAAAATTTAGCTATCCTTAAATATTGCTATAAGAACTATGAATTCAATTCCAATATTGATGAATTTATTGAGAAAGTCTCCACTGTCCAAGAAGAGACTAATATTTTGCAGGAGTCTATTGATGAAATTGTGAGCTCATTGGATGAAAAAGATGAGGAGGAGAGCGAAGAACAAAAGGAGGAAGAGAGTATTGATCACCCGTGCCCACCTTCTAATGAGAGTAACCCTCCAACTCATACATTGTTTAATTTCCCTTCGTGCTTACCGAAGGATGATTGCTATGATGACTGTTATGATCTCGTTGATTCTCTTGAAATATCCCTTTTTGATGATGCTTGCTATGCTTGTGGCCAATATGCCAATATGAATTATTCTTATGGAGATGAACTTGCTATAGTTCCTTATGTTAAACATGAAATTGTTGCTATTGCACCCATGCATGATAGTCCTATTATCTTTTTGAATTCTCCCGACTATACTATATCGGAGAAGTTTGTGCTTATTAAGGATTATATTGATGGGTTGCCTCTTACTACTACACATGATGATTTTGATGAGTATAATATGCATGTGCTTTCTTCTCCTACTTTCAATTATTATGAGAGAGGAACTACATCTCCGCCTCTTAATGTTTCGAACACGAAAAAATTGCAAGAAACTTCTTATGCTATGCATTGGCCTTTATCATGTGTGTATGAATTGTTCTTTTATGACATGCCGATGCATAGGAAGAGAGTTAGACTTCGTCATTGCTTGATATATGTTCCTTTGTGCTCACTACTAAATTCCAAATAATTGCTAATTAAAATTGGCTTTGATATACCTTGGGATCCGGGTGGATTCACTATGGAGCACTATATGCCTAGCTTAATGGCTTTAAAGAAAGCTGGAAGTTTTAGAGAGTCATTTATTTCTGTTGAGTGCTTTTATATAGTTTAATAACAAAAAAATAAAGAGGGGCTTTTCAAAAAGGAAAGTGAAAGTGAGAAAGACAAGCATTGGTGAAGTGGGAGAGCTCCTTGAACTTTGTTCATGCTCACGGAAACTTTTGTGAATATTAATTACAGAAATATTCAATAAAAATAAATATCCCCTTGTACAATTCCATTCTATTATAAAAATAATGTTCCAAGGTTTGCATTTAGGATGTTTACAATGCTTGTTGGTTTGTGCGGTGCAGGACAGAAACTTTGGCAACAAGTAGCACGCCCGCACCGGCGCCTTGCAGCGAGAAGGCACCATCAAAGTACATCAGCCACTCTTTGCTTGCTTCCTTGACGGGGATGCTCGTTTCTGGAATTTCTTCATCTTGTGTTGGCGTCCATTCTGCTATGAACTCCGCCAATGCCCTGCTTTGGATAGTTGAAGTGCTCTCAAACTTGAGGCCAAAGCTTCACAGTTCAAAGGCCCACTGACAATCCTGCCTGTTGCTTCGGATTTTGTAGTATCCTCTTCAGCGGAAAACGAGTGACGATCTGTGATCTCATGTGCTTGGAAGTAATGGCGCAGCTTTCGAGGTTATGAGAAGGCCGAAAAGAAATTTCTGCACACCGTAGTACCTTGACCTAGCCCCTGCAGAAGGAACCGACAAAGTAAACCGGGCGCTGCACCATTCTTTTCTCAGATCTTTTCATGCGCCACAGATCCATCTTTGTCGGGACCAGAGCTTGCGGTGAAGTCCCTCGCTTGTCGTTGGATGCATCCGCCATGGTTGCGGCTCATCATCCGCCTCCCTCTCCGCTACTAACTCAGCACTAACCACTTGATTGGTTGCCGCTATATATAGCAACAACTTCTCTTGTGGCCTAGGTGCGACAAGTGTTGGAGTGGAGGACAGGTATCTCTTTAAGTCCTGCAGTGCAGCCTCCGCTTCCGGAGTCCATTTCATTGGACCTACCTTTTTCAATATTTTGAAAAATGGCAGGGCGCGCTCAGCAGACCTAGAGATAAACCTGCTGAGAGCAGCTACGCAACCGGCAAGTCTTCGTACATTCTTTACGCGCTTTGGTGCTTCAATCTGCTCAATGGCCTTGATCTTGTCGGGATTGGCTTCAATTTGTAACACCCCGGATGTAACTTTCCATATTTGTAACTCCAACTCTTGCCATTTTCGGCATTGTGATATGATATTCCCTCCGTGGTTGGGTTTTTGTCTTTCATTTTGCATTTTGTCCATGTCATGCATTTTCATATCATGTCATCATGTGCATCGATTTGCATACGTGTTCGCCTCATGATTCCGAGCATTTTTCCCGTTGTCCGCTTTTGCAATCCGCACTCCTATGTTCCCCGCCCCTTTACGCTTTTTCCGTGCGGGTACAAAACTTTCTCGGAATGGACCGAGGTTTGTCAAGTGGCCTTGGTATACCACCGTAGACCACCTGTCAAGTTTCGGTCATTTGGAGCTCGCTCGTACTCCAACGGTTAACCGCACTCTCGCAAAGGCCTCTTTTGTTGCAGCCCAACACCCTTTCAAAACAGCCCAATAACCCATCTAAGTCACTTCCATGCTCTCCGTCGTTCGATCACGATCGCTCGGGCGTAAAACTACACCTCATTTGGACTCTCCTAGCTCCTCTATGCCTATATACACCCCCATTCCAAATTCATGATCCTCTCCCCAGAACCCTAGCAAATCTCAGATCCGCCACGGACGTGTCCGGAGCGGGCCGGACAACGTCCGCCGCCCGCAGCCTCTCGTAGAGGCCACGTGGCCCCGAGTCCCCACATCGCCGCCGCCTGGCCTGGCCCCGCTGGGCCCAAGGGCCCTCCCCCGGCTGCCCGCCTCCCGGCCAGCGCCCGCCCGGCCGCTGGCCCGCCGGCGCTGCCCACGCCTGGTCGCGGACCTCGCCCGCCGCCTCCCGGACCTCGCCGGGGCCCGGCGCCCGCCCCGCCGCCCCCACCTGGCGCCACTGACTCGCGCCGGCGGCCGCCCCGCCCTCCTCCCGCCCGGCCTCGTCCCCGGCTCCGGCGAGCAGCCGAGCCGCGCCGCCGCCTCGCCCGATCCGATCGGGCCGGATCTCGATCTACTTCGGGCGGTTGACTTCCCAAAAATTCGTCTAAGTTTTTATTTCGGTGATTAATTTGTGGCATTTTCAACGCATCATAACCCTGCACCCGTAGCTCCGTTTCGTGCGTGTAGATCATTTCATCTCACTGCATCATTTTCATTTGAGCTCATCTTGATGCCCGAAATGCTGTTAGAAGAAGGCTATGTGATGTTAGTTTCTGTTTCTTAACAGAACATGCACTTTTGTTATTTTTGCCATGATTGATGTGTGCATCCTATGAATTTGAGTCCTACATGTGTTTTGTAATATGCCATGCCATCTTTCCAGGGGTGTATGCCATGTATTTTTGTGATCTCTGTGGTGACTAGCACAAGCATGCAAACTAGGTGTCATGATGTTGCTGATTTCAGCCCCTGTTTTGCTCATATTTTCATGCCATGTTAACTTGATGCTACCGAGAGATCCATGCATATTTTGAGATACTTCAGTAAGGATGTTTTGAACATATAGTTATGCTCTATCCATCCATGCCTTTGTTTGCAATTATGGAGTGCCATAGCTTGAGTCAATCGAGCTCTACTTTTGCTATAAAATGTTTCCTAGCAGATTGTTTACATGTTATTCAATTTTGCCAAGGTTGTTGTGGTTGATCCGTGTATGCTATGATATTGTTCTTGCCATGTATATCTTCTATGCCATGTCTTCTTGATGTATGTATGCTTAGTTTATCATGAAATGCTCTGTAGTGAGTGCATCGAGCTTGCGAACATGCCTACTTGTTATCTGTTTTTGTCATGCCATGTTGCTGAATGAGTTAACAAAACTTGCTATATTGACATGGGTGTTATTACTTTTTCTGATCCTTTTTGGCTTATGGTCAGTAAGGGACTTTTGTTCTATGCTTTGAGTAGATTCATGCCATGCCTTGTTTTGCTATTATAAGTTCCAGTAGCATGTTGTTTCCTTGCTCTGAACATTGCTTCCTGATGCTGATTTCTGACATGTTAGTAATTTCACTAAGTCTGTAAAGCTGATATGTTTTGCACTTTTGCCATGCTTGTTTGGACCTGTTATGTTGTGATTTAGCCGTAGCTCAGTGTTCATCTTTTGTCAAGAATCTTGAGTAGATCACTGCCATATGCTTTTCTGGTACGTTTGGGTGCAGTAGCTTAATTTCTTGTTGCTTGCTAAGTGGCATCATGCTGTTAATGGCAGATTTGTGCCATTCTTGTTTTGCTTGTCATTTGCAAACCGAGCATCCGATTCCGGTGATCTTTATATCGATTTCAACCGAAATCATCTCATCTTTCCAGCGGCATACTTGGTTTGCCAAGTTGATGCCTGGTTCATCTTTTTCCTTCCGGAGCGCGCATATGCATTGCATATCACATCTCGCATATCATGTCATGTATTGCATCATGTTGCTTGTGCATTGCACCGTGATTTATTGTGGTTCCTTTGTTTGTGTTCTTGCTTTGGGCAGAGCCGGGAGTCTAGTACGTGAACGAGGAACCTGTTGAGAACGCTTTCGAGGATCCAGCTTTCGACAACTCTGAGAACTTTGCAGGCAAGATGACCATACCCTCGAAATCACTTCTATCTTTGCTATGCTAGTTGCTCGCTCTTTTGCTATGTCTATGCTACGATGCCTATCACTTGCATATCATGCCACCCATATTGCCATGTCAGCCCCTAACCATCTTTTCCTAGCAAACCGTTGGTTGGCTATGTTACCGCTTTGCTCAGCCCCTCTTATAGCGTTGTTAGTTGCAGGTGAAGATGAAGTTTGTTCCTTGTTGGAACATGGAGATGTTGTTCCTTGTTGGAACATGTTTACTTGTTGGGGATATCACAATATATCTGCTATAATTTAATGCATCTATATACTTGGTAAAGGGTGGAAGGCTCGGCCTTATGCGTGGTGTTTTGTTCCCTCTTGCCACCCTAGTTTCCGCCATACCGGTGTTATGTTCCTTGATTTCGCGTTCCTTACGGTTGGGTGATTTATGGGACCCCTTGACAGTTCGCTTTGAATAAGACTCCTCCAAAGAAGGCCCAACTTTGGTTTTACCATTTGCCACCTAAGCCTTTTTCCCCGGTTTTCGCGAGCCCGAGGGTCATCTTTATTTTAACCCCTCGGACCAGTGCTCCTTCGAGTCTTGGCCTGAACGAGCTGATCATGGGCCACCACGGGAAACTCGAGGCTTGGTTTTACTCGTAGCTAGTCTCATCCGGATGTGCCACGAGAACGAGATATGTGCAGCTCCTATCGGGATTTGTCGGCACAATCGGGCGGCTTTGCTGGTCTTGTTTTATTCTGTCGAAATGTCTTGTAGTCCGGGATTCCGAGATTGATCGGGTCTTCCCAGAGAAGGAATATCCTTCGTTGACCGTGAGAGCTTATAATGGGCTAAGTTGGGACACCCTGCAGGGTATTATCTTTCAAAGCCGTGCCCGCGGTTATGTGGCAGATGGGAATTTGTTAATGTCCGGTTGTAGAAAACCGAAGTTGACCTTAATTAAAATACACATCAATCGCGTGTGTAACCGTGATGGTCTCTCTCGCAGAGTCCGGAAGTGAACACGGTGTTGGAGTTATGCTTGATGTAAGTAGTTCAGATCACTTCTTGATCGCTACTAGCTTCACGACCATGCCTTGCTTCTCTTCTCGCTCTCTTTTTGCGAATGTAGCCACCATATATGCTAGTCGCTTGTTGCAGCTCCACCTCACAACCCTGTCCTTCCTATAAGCTTAAATAGTCTTGATCTCGGGTGTGAGATTGTTGAGTCCCGTGACTCACAGATTCTACCAAAACAGTTGCAGGTGCCGACGATGCGGTCAGGTGGACGAACCGAGCTCAAGTGGGAGTTCGACGAGGAACGTGGTCGTTACTATGTGTCTTTTCCCGATGATCAGAGTGGAGCCAGTTGGGACGATCGGGATCTGTGTAGCATTTGGGGTATCTTCTTTTATTTTGGTTCCGTGAGTCGGACCTTGAGTGTAATCTGAATGATGGATGTTTATTTATGTATTGTGTGAAGTGGCGACTGTAAGCCAACTATGTATCTCTTTCCCTTATGAATTACATGGGTTGTGTGAAGATTACCTCACTTGCGACATTGCTTTCAATGCGGTTATGCCTCTAAGTCGTGCTTCGACACGTGGGAGATATAGCCGCATCGAGGGCGTTACACAATTCCCCGCTGAGACACGAAGAACCCAAGAAGCTTGCCGGAGGGGACTCCAAACACACACTTCTCGGGGTTAAGCTTGAGGTTGATCTTGCGCAGATTTGCAAAGGTTTCGTCTAAATCTTGAATCAGAGTCGCCTTGTCCTTGCTCTTGACCACTATGTCATGCATGTAGGCTTCCACATTTCTGTGTATTTGCGGTTCAAAAGCATCATGGACTACCCTTGCAAATGTTGAACCAGCATTCTTTAAACCGAAAGGCATCCGTACGAAACAGTAGGTGCCACATGGGGTGATGAATGCGGTCTTCTCCTCATCCTCTCCTGCCATGAAGATCTGATGTTATCCTGAGTATGCATCAAGAAATGAAAGCAAATCACATCCGGCCGTGGAGTCAACAATCTGGTCGATGCGCGGCAAGGGAAATGGGTCTTTGGGACAAGCTTTATTGACATCGGTAAAGTCGATACAAAGCCGCCATTTCCGCTTGCCTTCTTGCACGACTACTGGATTGGCCAACCACGAGGATGGAGCACTCCTCCGCCCAGGCCTGTTGCTTCCAATTTCTTGATTTCTTCGCGATGAATTCTTGGCGCCCACCGCTTCCTGAATTTCGCTTGACGGGCGCGCGCGAGGACAAGGCGGCAAGATGGTGCTCGATTACTTTCGGGAACACCGGGACGTCTGACGGTTGCCACGCAAATACGTGACGTTCGCGCGGAAAGCAACGAGCGGCCTTCCTATTTAGGGTTGATAGTGGCATCGATGGTGAAGGTACCACC